>JAEIIH010032709.1:0-37341 GCA_018904745.1 Drosophila orosa
GGACATGTCTAGATCGATTCAGTTTTTAATTCTGATCAAGAATATATATGATTTATAGGGCCGGAAATGACGCCTTCACAGATTTGCAAGGTTCTGACTTAAATTATAGGAGGGATTTACAAATTAAGCTGGAAATATGCCAAAATTAGGACAATTCAGAAACAAGATAAACTTGTTAAAGCAATTTATATTTTATTAAATTGGTTTCTAATACTTATTAAGAATTAATTTCAATTTTGTTGTATTTAACAAGAAAGTAACTCTTGTTTTATGATTTTTATCGTAAAAAATGTACCTCTTACCATCAATGGTTAATAGTAACTTAATTCCTTACTAGTTCATGTACTTTTTAGCCACGTGTTTGGTTATGTGCTGAATGAATCATTCGATTAGATTATAGACCACCAAAAACACAGAGTACTTGAGCCTTTTGTTATTTGCCAAACTGCATAACAGCAGCTGCCCAAAATATAACCGAAAACAAAATCAAAACAAATTGCGGAGCAAATGAAAAAGCGAACGAAGCAAACGCAGAACGTAAACAAGAGCAGAAAATATACATATAATATATACATATATATACACACATTATATGTCATTTCTTTATCAAGGCCAGGCCCAAGCGAGGGAATTTTTGTGTGCGAGTGTTATTATTTTTTTCTTTTGTGGTGATTGTGACCCAATTTCTGTTGTATCAAGTGTTAGAAAATCAGCCAGCAAAATAACGCAAAAAAAAAAAACGTACTACTATCGCAAGAATGATGAAAGGAAAAATAAAAGTAAAATAAAGTTGTGGCTGTAAACAACAAGTGTGTGGATGCAATTTGCGTAGTCGAAAATTAATCAAGAAAATAAAGATTATATAATGAGTGACAAGGCAGATTGCGCATACGCAGCGTTGCCTGAATCACTTCCGAGTTTGGGGCTCGTGTATGCAATGTTTTTGACCTTGGCTGTTGCTTTTTTGCTGCCTTGCCCCACGAATTGAATTCTTATCAGTTCGCTTATCAGCCGCTGGGCTTTTTGAGGCAAGAATTGACACAATTCCTCTGAATTTCACATAATGTGCACTCGCAAGTGATAAGCTACTACTAGCTCTCCCTCCCAAAAAAAAAAAAAATAAAAGTAAGAGTGAGGAAATATTTAATGCATTCCAGCTGCTTAAGAAATTTCACAAAGTGCCAAGTGTCAAACTTGAAATATATTTATGAACACAGTGTTTGGCGCTAAATAAAATTGTTGAAGCCAGAAAGAAGCCAGCCACTGCTGTGCCAGTGTCGTTTCAATTTGGCTTAAGTAATGCTCCAAGCTAACACAACAAGTGCCCCATAAAAGGGAAAGATATAATATATTTCAGCCCCCAAAAACCCCCCTTAAAAGGAAAAGGAAAATCTCAAAAGAGAGCGTGGAAAAATTATGTATTAAGGGAGAGAGAGAGCACATCAAGAAACACTTGCTTTTTGCCTAGCATTGCGTATACGCCGGGTGGGTTACCTGGGACACAAAAGATACTGAGCAGGACCCAGGACGACATTTTGATGTTGAATAATAACTCAGACACAAAAACCAGAGCGAAAAGCCCTTTGTGTGTGTGTATATATATATTTGTGGGTGTTGTGTGTGTAGTCAAGAGCAGGAAAATCATTTCCTTGCTGCGGATTTTATTGTCCTGCTTTTGTTGTACGTGTTTATGTGTGGCTGTGTGTATACATGTATATTTGACATGATTTTTTACGAGTTCAAGGTCTCGGTTAGCGTTCTATCAACGTCGCCACCTGTTGGCAGCCAAGAAGATGCTTTAAAGGGTGGCCACACAGCTTAAAGATTAAGTCATCAAATATTAAATTTCTTACATTTATGGATTATTCTTCTCTTACAGGCGCCGTCTTCAAAGCCCACAAACTTATATTGGCGGCCTGCTCAAAGAAGTTCGCTGATTTGTTTGAGAACACGCCCACAAATGGCCAGTGTGTCATCATACTGGAGGCCACCACGCCGGATAATATGGCTGCCCTCTTGGAGTTTATGTACAAGGGCGAGGTTCATGTCTCCCAAGAGGCGCTCAACAGTTTCCTCAAGTCTGCCGAGAGTTTACAGGTAAACCCGGACTCATTAACTTAAATAAAGATGTTTATAATTATGTATTTAATGTTTTAATTTGCAGGTCAAAGGCCTGTCCACAGAGACGGGACGCCTGGCGGCCCAGCAGGCGCAACAGCAACAGCACATGGGCGACAGCTCACCGCTGGACTCGCCAACGGGTAGACGCAGCATGCGCAACAGCCTGAGCGGCGGCAATGGCAACAGCAGCATCCTGCCAGGTGGTGCCATCGGACTGGGTGTGACGGGTGCCAATTCCATACCCGGCGGCCTGGGCAATGGCAATGGCCTGAGCCTGGCCGGTGCTCTGAGCGGCATGGCCGCAGCCGGTGGCATGGCAGCAGCTGCCAGTGTGGCAGCCAGCGGTCTGAGTGCCCTGGCAGCCAGTGCGAATGCTTTGGACAGATGCGGCAGTGCTGGTGGCAACATTATTGGCGGCACAGCAGCGGGGATTGGCCCCCTGAGCGGAGGAACAGGAACTGGAGGCGGCGGCGGTGGTGGTGGAGGAATGGGTGTCGGTGGCAATGGAGTCGGCGGCAATAATGGACCCATTAGCCTGGGCAGCGGTGCTGGCGCCGCTCATCACCTGGGCGGTTCTACCGGCAGCCTAAAACAAGAATGCGATTCATTAATGCATCCGGGTGGCAGTAGCTCCTCGTCGGGAGGCATGGGCTATACCCATGTGCCGCCCATCTACCGACCCATCTCCTATGAGCCGCTAAGAAAGCGTGCCCTGCGTAGTCCCTATGCCGAGCAGGAGCAGCGTGGATCTGTGCTGCGAGATGGTTCCAAGAACTCGTCTTCAGAGTGTCCCAGCCCCATAAATAAGCCACCGTACCACCGTCCCTCGTCCAGCGCCTCTTCAACGGCGCCCACCGAGGCGGATACCATGCACTCCGAACGCGCTTCGCCACAGTCCAGGTGAGTTTTTGAAAGAATGCTGGGAAGGGGAACAAAGATAGTGCTTTTCAAGGGTGCCAAGGAGTTGCCTTTACATTTGAAATTAATGGGAAAATATTGTATTTATTGTAATTCCTCCTTTTTAGTCGCTATGAGAACCACAGTCCCAGCACCACAGCGGGTAATGGCAATGTAACCAGTGGCCTGGATCGCATTGTTAAATCTGAGCGCAACAATGGCAGTGCCAACGAGGCTAACGATGACGACCGCGAGCTAATGGACGAGTCAGCAGATGTAAGTCTAAGTCTTCCCTTTAAATACAATCATTTTCATATACTTTGTAATTAAAATCTAAAAAAAAAACCCAATTATTCAGAATGGAGCCGAGGATCTGCGCGTGAAGCTGGAGAACTCAAACTATTCACCGCCGCCACCGCCAAACTCAAACACCTCGTCGACCACCACACCGAATGCCCTGCTGGAGAACCTCAAGAATGCCGATGGATCGCTGTCCGGCAATTTGGCCGCCTCTATAGCGCCGGCGGACATGCTGAACGTTTGGAATGCCACCAAGATGAACAACAAGAATAGCGTGAATACGGCCGATGGCAAGAAACTAAAGTGTTTGTATTGCGATCGCCTCTATGGCTACGAGACGAACCTGCGGGCACACATCCGGCAGCGGCATCAGGGCATCCGAGTGCCCTGTCCCTTCTGCGAGCGCACCTTTACGCGTAACAACACTGTGCGCCGGCACATTGCCCGTGAGCACAAGCAGGAGATTGGCCTGGCGGCGGGGGCAACCATTGCACCCGCCCATGTGGCAGCAGCGGCAGCGGCAGCAGCAGCCGCCAATCATTCACCATAGGAAGCGGCCGCAACAGCAGCGGCAGCAGTAGTCATGAACGCCCACAAGGAGGCGGCAAAGCAGCGCAAACGTAAATCACTCAAGATGGCACTGGAGAAGTGCATGCAGCGACGGGATGCCATGGTGGCGGTGGAGTCCACCACGGGGGCAGGCGAAGCAGATGAGGGGGCGGTATCGAAGGGAGTGGGATCGGGATCAGGTGGTGCGGGAACAGGCTCAGCGGGCACTGAGCCACCGTTCACGTACGAACAGCAGCAGCAGCGAATGCATCAGGAGCTGGCTCTGCAAATTAAGGCGGCCATGGCCGCCGAACAGGCACAGGCGGCAGCGGAGGCGGCGGCGTCAGAGGCTTTGGATTCAACCATGAATACCACGGCTAATACCAACACAACGGGCACCACCACCAACACAACAAATACAAACACCACTGGCGGCGGCGGCACAACCAGCGATGGCTGCAGCGATGCTGAGGCCAGCGATGGCAGTGAACGTCCCATGGAGGTGGATGAGCAGCCGCCAGAGCCGCAGCCGGGATCTGAACTCCTGGTTGTAGAGCCCAAGATCGAGGTGCTGTCGGATTCGGAGGACGAGGAGAATCAACTGCATCTGCATATGGCCGAGGAGGAGGATGCGGATGAGGATGAGCCCAGTGTCCAGGCCGAAGCGATATACGATCACATGCCCAGCACACCCACCAGCCCCAATATGATACCACCGCCCAACGAGACGCCCATATTGACCTCCACGCCCAAGGTCAATGTGGAGCAGTAGGAACGAAGAGGAGGATGCCCCCCAAAGAAGCTGCTTAGATTTAGGTTAAGAATCGATGACGATGAATAATGGGAGTTAAATGAGTGATTTTACGAAAAGATTTACGATTTACGCGCGCGCAAAGAATAAAATAAACAATGACTACTGTTGCAACTGCTGTTGCCCTCGGAGACCAGACCCACAAAAAATGGGCAAACAAATTGATTAGAACTGCAAAACAATTACTAATATGCTAAGATATATTATGACACACACAAAGAAAGGAAACCAGAGACAGACAGACCGACCGACACACCGAAACGGATGAAAACCAGAAGAAGGCAGTATTTGATGTCCAACTTTTTGCAGATTTTTATGTGATTACAACATTTGTGTTGAAGCCCAGACACCACAACCACCAACAACAACAACTAGCAAAACACACAGAAAGCCAATTTATAAACAATTTATTAATCAGAACTGAGAAATAGTAGCAATAAATGCAATCCGGCTGAAAAATCGTTTTCAGGGTGCTAATACAAATACTAAAAACCAACACTCGCAATGAAAAAAAACAGAAGACAAACAACAAATTAACAACTTTAAACTACAAAAAATAGTAAAAATGCAAAAAGTTTGAACGTTTTTGATTGGTACAGAGCCTCAAAAGAAAGAAGTAAAGAAAGAAAGAATATTGAAAGTGTAGAATATTTGTTTATTCGTGTGTGTTGAGGAGGATTACATTTTTTGATTTCCTATAGAAACACGTCTCACAAAACTGCAAGAAACGATATATAAATGAATGAATTTAACAAGCGTTAATCGAGTAAATAATACAAACAAATAGCTGCAACAAACAAACTACAAAGCAACAATAGCAACAACAAAAACCGCAACCACAAGTACCTGCAAACAATTAAAATAGTATAAACTATAAAAACTAAAAATAAAAAAACAAAAGAAACAAAATACATAAATAGCAAACGAGAAAAAGGAACCAAAATAAGATAAAGAGAGGCTCCTTTCCACACTCACTACCAAAGCTCAACTGCCACTGTGTGCCCCCTTTTGCCGCGTTTTTTTGTAAATAATTTTATTAAATTAAATAATACGAAAAGGTAAAAATATAGGGAATCATGAGGAGGAGGGCTTAGTGATTGAAGGGGAGGAGCTGCTGCTGGAGAGTTAATGATTTGCTTAACAACATTAAACCTTTTTTTTATTTTGTAATTTTTTCATATTTTCCGTTGTATGATTTCGAAATTCCATCAAGTTTAGGCCTCAAAATTTCAAACTGCTTTTGGCAACAACACAAAATTCACAAAACAGAAATGCAAATTCAATTCCGAATTCAGAAAACAAGTTTCTAAAGTAAAATATGAGAAAACAATTGGTAAATTGGGTGCCTATAAGAAATATATAATTAAATGACTACTAGTAAAATTTTATAAACAAAGGAAAGTATATTTAACGACGAGCGAGAGAGAGAGAGAGAGAGAGAGGGGAGAGATAAAGTAAATGTAATTATTTTTTAATTCAATTGAATAATAATTCTAGCCAAGTGTGAAACATGTTACAACCAACAGCAAAGCAAAAACCACTCAAAAACGTTCTCAAAAACTTGACAAAAAGCAATGAAACAGCAACAATAATTACAGCAAGCAAAACAGCAAACCCAAAATTCAAAATCTAAACTTTTTGGCACACCTTTGGAAAACATTTTTCAACAAAAGAAGAAAAAAACAAACTTGAGAAAAATTCAACCAACAAAAATTCAAAATTCATTTTTTCGGCTCTTATAATTTCGATAAACAACATCAACAAGGGAAAAACTAAAACATTATCCCTGGAAAAACAAAAAAGAACAAGCTGTAAAATACTAAAAAAACAAAAGAAAACTGAAGTGAAGTGAAGAATTTGTTGTAAGCGAAACGAGAAAGAAAAAGCTGCAATTGAAAATATATAAAGGAAAAAAAAGCAAGGCCTGTGTTAGCCTTGTATTGTAAATACATTTATTATAAATACATATATGTATGGCCTCAGTTGTATAATGATATATATATATATATATATAAAAGAAGAAAGCTTAGTTCTAATATAAAACATAAACTGTATACATAAAGTACTAAGCGCATATGTAGGAACACTTTAGGCTCGCCAAAACAGAGAAAAAGAGAGTAAGAGAAGGGTTTTATTTTTGATTAGAAGCTAAACTGAATTTCAATTTGTGAAACTGTCTTAATTTATACGCTTTCCGTTTAGCAATAGAATTATGATAGCAACAGGAGCTCTGAAACCATATAGAAACCCATAGTGAAATAGCCAAAATGTTGAATATTTTAAATCCACAACAAATGCAGACACTACCAATGTCACCCCCGAACCCGAACCCGAACCCCAAACCTGACCCCAGTTTGTTCTGTGATATATCCTTTTCGAAGTTTGCAAAGTTTGTAGAAAGCGTTTTATTTTCAATTAGTTTTTTCCTTTCGTTCTATAAATCCTACCTACCTTTTTCTTTTTTCCTAATCAAGAAACGACAACTCGAATTTTATTTTGCATTCGTGTTGAGCCAGGGGAACCAGGGAACCATGTGCAGCAAAGCAATAGTAATTATTACAATTTTACAAATGATAAAAGCCAGGCAATATTTTAAACACAACAACTACTACCTCTCTTCATCACAACCACAAGATTAACACCCCTTGGCCGCTGCTCCCTTTGTTTTAAAACCGGGAAATCCCCGCCGTCAACGTTCGCTGGAGTCTGAATTACATTTTATTTTTAAGTACGTTTGGCGGTGGGGGGCCCAAGGTCACGGGGGAGGAGAGCCAACACACACCACACACACACACACACATCAGTCAGAAAGTCAATCCGTCAGTCAG
Source organism: Drosophila orosa (assembly GCA_018904745.1). Taxonomy (NCBI): domain Eukaryota; kingdom Metazoa; phylum Arthropoda; class Insecta; order Diptera; family Drosophilidae; genus Drosophila; species Drosophila orosa. Next base: position 7,507 of record JAEIIH010032709.1, read on the forward strand.
TGGAATAAATCAATATTTACTAATCAGGGGTTATTATTATATACAATTAACCGTATTTTAGTTACTAGAATTACGCTTAGTTTAACTTAGTTTCGGTCTTTGTTTTTCGTCTTACCAATTTAGAGTCTAATCAAACTCGGGAACTCATATACCTCAGGAAAGAAACCTACCTCTTTTTGTTTTTTATTTCAATTCTTGTTGGAATTATTTTTACAAATACTTTTACGATTATTATTATTATTATTATAATCTTTTGGGTTTTTTGCATAAGAAACAAACAAAGTAAGCAAGGAATCGAGGAGAAACGCAAAAATATTTTGTTGTAAATTGAAGATGCTATCAAGGAAAGCTTTAGTTTTTAGTTTCGTTTAGTTTAAATAGTGAGGACTATTAATTTTAATCGCAAAAGACACAAGCACGCACACGCACACAATAGCAATAATGGAAACCAGATCGAACTGCAATAGTAAACTGAACTACCTCAATTAGCCATAGACTGCGCAGTAACGAAATGAGAATAATCATAAATAGTATATTCTTCAACCTCCACCACCTTTTCCCCCCATTTCATTTTCCTATTCTTTTTGTAAAATGGTGACACAGAAAAAAAATACAGAATACACTGAGAATCATTTTGGCATTTATAAGAGAAAGAGTACAGTACGGTTACAGATTTCCTTTAAATCGATGTTTTCATGTAAATATGCGCAAAGCCCACACAAAATTCAGATTTAAAAGAAAAGAAAGCAAAAGCATTAAATGTAAAACTACTTTTGGCTAAAACTCTAAGAAGATACCCTCAAAAATTGTACTAAATGTAGGAGGTATACATATATAAATCTATGTCCAGGTTTAAGATCATTTGTTTTTACATCAATTTTCGGCAAAGCAACTAAATGAGGCAAACCAAACAAAAAAGAAAAACATACGAGAGAGAAGTGAAAAACACACAACTCTTTCTAAACTAACTATAAACAAAAATACAAAGAAATTATTTAAGGCTACAAAATTAAACCCTAAAAAAGGAATCGAAAAAAAAATCCACAAAAAAAGAAACAAACACACCCAGTAAATGGTATACTTTTGCTTGGCCAAAAAAACAAAAAAGAAATCTAATCAAGTTTTGAGCAAAGAAAAATTTAAATTAAATTCAAAGGAAACCCCAGAACGGTTATAAAAACACAAGGCGAAATGGCAAAACATTTTGCTAAACAAAGAGGAAAACATTTCTGAAAGAAACTTGCGTAAATAAGCATAACATTTTAGGCTTAATCTTTTGGCTAAAGAATAAAAAAAAAAAAAAAAACAAAAACAAAACAAAAACATTAAAATTATGACAATTATTAGGCATATGCAACAAACAAAAATCTATGTATATGCATCAAAATATTATACATAAATATTTATTTAAAAAACGTAAATGCAAAATACTTTTATCTATAACCAGGTTTTAGGCCCAACTTTTCGACAAGCGGCGTAAAATAATTTCTTTGTAAAATATGTTTGCAAAAAAACAAAAAACAAAATTTAAAATAAAATCCCAGAGAGCGTAATTAACTTAATCTAAACGTAAAAATAAAAACACACCACCAATGTCGCCATTTTGCATTTAGAGCGTACAGTAAAGCACACAAACGTGAACACTAAAAGTCACGTCACGTCACGAAAACAACAAAATTATTGTACATATAATAAACTAAACGAAGAATTGTGTATTGTATATTCGTAATTTTTCAATAATTCTTAGTTACCTTCTACCCTTGAGTTGTATAAATTAATTTGTAAGCGAAACCATTAAACAAAAATGAAAGCTGTAAGAAGAATTCAAATGTAAACACACACACATAATGCATAATAGTGCGTGCACAGGTACAAAACAAAATTTAAGTTCAATTTTAAAGTAAAATTTAGTGCACCGAACATTTCGTAAGAGCTCGATGTAATTTTTGTTATATATTTTTGTTAGTAATTGTTTTTCTATATTAATACCCTAGCACGAAATGTAAAAAACAAAAAAATGAAATGAAAATAACACGAAAATCCCCCTCAACAAGCCAATTGTACTTATTCTTCGCCTTTAATTTGTAATTTTATTTCAAAAGAACAGCAATAACCCAAAATTGTTCCCCCTGTCTTTATGCTTAGTTTATGCTACCTCAGTTATTTTAAATAACTATAAAATAATACAAAGGAGAACACACTGCACACTGCATGCACAGAGCCCCAGTTTATGTTTAAGATGCAAACAAAATGTAATATATATATATTTTTGTATAATTTGTAACCCATTCGTCATGTGTTCTGTTCAATCGCAACAATTTGGCTTGTTTACACACACCTCTTTTTCTAATTTGTAACAATTATATGATTAAATCTAAATTTAATAATATATACACACACGTAAATGCTAAACAACAAAATGCAACTAAATAAATGTTAAACCCCAGAAAAAAAAAACACAAATCATCTCACAATTGGCTATTTTTATTGGTTAACAAAATTGAAAAACAGAAACTGGCCCTAATTGGACTCGAAATTGACCCCCCGACCCCTCCACTACTTACATCCCCAAAAAATGAAAAAAAAAACCTAAATGTAACGAAAATATGTATACTAAAGTTTACGAATATCGAACGAAAGATGAAAAATATTGTGTTAGGCATGTAAGCGACTTTACAGTTCAGTTCAATGCAAAATTTCGATGAGAAAAAACGCTTCTTGACATTAGTTGTATGTGCATAAGATATCCGACTAGATATATACCCCGTATATAGATAGTAGTGCACTCCCCGCGTCTCTACCCTCAAAATGTGTAAATCAAGTTGTTGTAAATTTGTCTATGATGATAAATCGAAGCAAGTACAAATTATATTTAATGTATATGTGCGTTTTAATTGTTCTTATTTTTCCTAGTTCCTCCTATTTTAATATATCTTTTTGATTAAGTTCTTATTGTGTCTAGGGTCACACTTAAAAAAATAGTATACAAAATGAAAAAGAAAAAAAAACTTTTGGAACAATGACGAGTACAAAATTTCAGGTAAACAAACAAACCAAAATTTAGCAGATAAATTAAAATTAATTAAATATTTATAGAGATGAAGAAGAAGTATCGACGAAGAACAGATCGTACAAATTTTTCGGCATAAAGTCTAATGAAAAAAGAGTTAAAATTGTAAGGGAAAGAAAGAGCCGTTTGTTGTGTGACTTTAAGGATTCAGTGTAGATTGAAATCTCAGTTTTCATCCAGTCAAAGGAACCTCACTTTTTTAATTGTTCGTTTCGTTTTTTTTTTTAATTTAACAAATTTTGAAAGCAACAAAACTTGAGTTACACATAAAGCAACCGAAAACGAAAACAATACCGAAATTCGATTCAATCTTGTTCTGAACTGAAAAGTTTTCGAATTATCCAAGCGAAATTTTGATCATTTTTAACCAAAGAAAGAAGTAAAGGTTCGAGCAGTGTGTACTTAAACTACGTGAATATGTATATGTAAATGTAAAAGTTTAAACAAAACGAAAATAGTTTTAAATGAAAAAAGGAAACCCAAATCCGTTTGGAGCAAACTCAGGGCATTATCAAGACTCACGACGATGTATACATGCATTTAATACAACCAAAAAAACAAAAAAAAACAAAACTTTTTTCGATATGTATTACGATAAAAAAAAATATTAACAAGTAATGAAAGCAACCAAAAGCGGATGTAATAATCATGCGGAAACGATTATGAACAACTCAGGTATTAAATGATAAATGAAATATTTTTAAAAACTTATAACGAAATGAGAACGGCAGTCAAGTCAACATTTTCACAAGTTGTGCAATATTCTTAAAGTTTTCTAAATACGTAATAGTATTAATAATCTAATAAAGGGATCTAAACGAAAGTCGTCAAAGGCAGGACAAGAGTTGAGGATGAGATGTTCATAAGGCAAGGATCTGATGGGTTGAAACGAGAAAAGATATGAGATGGGATAAGATGAGATGGGATAAGGTTAGGTGAGTTTTTGAAGCACATGAAGACTAAGCATGTACTAACTAACTACTCCTTAAGTATTGTATTTTCTGTTTACCAACAAACAACAACCACAACAACAAACAACAAAACACACAAACAAAACAATCAAGGCACTCTGCCACAAGGACAACAAATCACAAACAGATACACTCAAAACACGCACACGGACACACGAAAATAGTGAAATAAATAGCTAAATGAAAATGAGTTTATATAAAGAAGGAAAACATAAAACTGTGATTACATTTGATTGTCGAAGCGTTGATAAGCGAATGTTGCATAATTATCGGAGCGAAAACGAGAATACGAAATATACATAATTGAAAATGGAGTTATTATTATTATTATTATAATTATCTGAAGCCACTTTTGATTTCGAGTTTTGAGTAAGGAAATGCGACACAGAGAGTGAGCGCGCGCATAAGTAAATAAATATTTAATTAGCCGAAATATTAAACTTCAAAAGAACTACTATGAAAATACCAAAAAAGATATCTAAGTTATTCGAGATTCCACAAATCTCTGCCCTTATTATTTGAACACTACCCGTAACAGTTGATCCCCGGACTTGGTTCATAAACATTTCTTTGAACGATTTCTGTATGTGTAGTGCACCTTAGTTAAAAATTAAAGTCTGAGATTTTACACTTATGTATATGGTCGAAGTATACACCTATAAAACGTATTTGAAGTGGAAGATCTAAATCCAAATAATTAAGTTTATTGAACTACTTATTAAAAAAAAAAAAGAAGAAAATAAAACGAAACAACAAACAAAACAACACACAGACACACACACAAAAAAGAGCATATGAATTTGGCTATAGATGTATGTAAAAATCAAGAAGGAAACCGTATATGATTTCTAAATATGTGTGTATGTATATCTGAAGATTACGCAAGTGAAGCATTTAAGTAACGGCTTAAATATATTTTAAACATGAACTCGGATAAAGAAAATCTACGATTATGCCATACATTTTTATGTAAAATATATAACAACAAAAAATACGAGTGTAAGCTAAAACCAAAAACAAAAACAGTCACAGAAACCAATCGCATTGTAACAGAAACTCACAAGACACGGAAAGGAAATGGGAAACCAGAATGGAATTAAGCATAAAAAGTATATGAACGAACCTAAATTCAATAAACTTGTTGCTAAAATATAATAAAACAAAGTAGTTTTGTGATTTTATTTTGGGGATATTTGGATTTTACAGCGTAAGTAATTTGGGAAAATAATATGAAAATGTTTTTACACTTTTTGAAGAGAATTTTAAATCTAACGATCTGCACTGCTTGCTTTGAAAAGATTAAAGCAGTGCTAAAAATGGTATATTACCAAATTGGTATATTTTTAGAGGGAAATTTCAACTTGTAGAGATTTTTAGAGGGAGAAAGTCAAATTTTCATCTGGCAACACTGATCTTGGTACGCTGTAGTAATGCAAAAACATCGATATTTCGCTGAAAACATCGACATTTAAAAGAATAATTTAATTTGTCTTAATTTTCATTAAATAGTAATAAGCTCATTGTTTTGAACTTATATTTATTTAATGAAAAAATAATAAGATTCCTATAAATCGAGCACAAACAAGAAATTAAATTAAAGGAATTTTAGTTTAGTGATTTTGGTGATTCTGATTTAAAAACAATGCAATACAATGATGAAAAGTGTAAAATACCGTAAGAGTACATCATATTAATAAGGTTTCTTACTCTTTGTGCAATCATCAATGTTGGAAAAAAAAATCGATACATTGTCGTCTTAAAAAACATCGATAGTGACATCGATGTTTTTGCATCACTAACACACTGGTCTCATTGAAAAAAAAAAATATAAATATAAAAAATTAAAAGTCAATTTAGTGCAATTTCTTGGCAATAAACAAACCGACTAAAACGCAAATTAAAGTTAGAGTTAAGACTGCGCCTTGCCCTGAACGAATAAAGCCGATAAAGCGAAACAAAGGCCCGCAAGAGAATTTTCTTTCATCAAAATGGTGAGTAATAGTTGAGGAAAAAGGCCAACAAACGGTAAATAAACCAGGCAGGAGCCGCCGCCCCGCTCTACGATTAAGTGAAAAGTTTAGGAAATACGAGTAAAAATTATAGAGTTCTGTTGGGAGAAGAGAAAAAGGAAGACGAGCCTAAAACAATGCCCATATATGGCAATACCGGTCGTACTTCCTCCGCCCTCCCCCCGTGCTCTCTTCTATTCTCTCCTCTCCCACAAACAGTAGAGAATTTCAGAGTCTTATCGCCGCCGCTTAAGTGACTCAAGTTTCCCTAAGCAAATCAATTAAGTTTCTCTTTCTTTGTCTCTCGCTGTCATATCGTTCTCAGTCGGAAATGCAAATGGACTGCGCGCTGGACCTGATGCGACGCCTGCCGCCCCAGCAGATCGAGAAGAACCTCATCGATCTGATTGATTTGGCGCCGGATCTGTGCGAGGACCTGCTCTCGTCCGTGGATCAGCCGCTGAAGATTGCCAAAGACAAGGAGCACGGCAAGGATTACCTGCTGTGCGACTACAACCGCGACGGTGATTCCTATCGATCGCCCTGGTCGAACACCTACTACCCGCCGCTGGAGGATGGCCAGATGCCGTCGGAGCGGCTGCGCAAGCTGGAGATTGAGGCTAACTATGCCTTCGACCAGTACCGGGACATGTACTTCGAGGGCGGCGTCTCGTCGGTGTATCTGTGGGACTTGGACCATGGATTTGCCGCTGTGATACTGATCAAGAAGGCTGGCGATGGCAGCAAGATGATTCGCGGCTGCTGGGACTCCATACATGTGGTGGAGGTGCAGGAGAAGACCACCGGCCGGACGGCCCACTACAAGCTCACCTCGACGGCAATGCTGTGGCTGCAGACAAACAAACAGGGCTCCGGAACGATGAACCTGGGCGGTTCGCTCACCCGTCAAACGGAGCAGGATGCCAATGTCAGTGAGTCGTCGCCGCATATTGCCAATATTGGCAAAATGGTTGAGGAGATGGAGAACAAGATTCGCAATACGCTCAACGAGATCTACTTTGGCAAGACCAAGGATATTGTGAACGGACTGCGGAGCACACAGTCGCTGGCCGACCAACGGCAGCAGGCGGCCATGAAGCAGGACCTGGCTGCGGCTATACTGCGGCGCAACGTCAAGCCCGAATCGAACTGAACGAATGCGCCGAGCACTGAGCGGCCAAGGCTGACGGCGGTGTAGGTAGCTCTGCAGCAGCGTCCTCGTAATTCAATTTCCACATAAACCATAAACCATAATAATTATCCCCCAACTAAGCGGGTTCCCCTTTCCTCTGGCAGCCTGAAAGGGTGTAATAACATGCGAATTAAATGCTGTGCTGTGTGTCGCCACCGAAATGTTATTCTAGTTGGTATAATATTCTATATTGGTATAATATTTCAAGTCTAAACAGCAGCACCTGCTCGCAATTCCCTGCTATTCACACCCTTTTTCAGTCAGGCAAGTCTTGGAGGAGGACTGCGCCTTGGGCGGCGGAAATTAAAGCAGACTAACAAATATTTAATACGCATTTCTAGGCAATAATAAATTTGTTAAATGAGAGAAAGAGAGAAATTGTTAAACGGAGAAGAAACATATTAATGTCAACACACCCCCGCCCCGCCCACACATAAACATTGTTGCAATTTAGAGGCGAGCGTGCGCTTCATCTACAGTTCCACACAGTTCACACAGTTCAGCCGCAAAGTCAACTTCGCCGCCCTCAAGACAGTATCCATAAGTATTTGTATCTTATTTGTAAAATGCATACCATATTTGCACCGAAGTCGTCGTGGCAAATGTGTTTGTGTGTTATTATTATTCACCTGCAGCCTGCAGCCTGCAGCCCGTTCTTAATTCTTCCGCGAATAATAAATAATGTGTTTATTAATTGTGTCTTTTTATGTGTATGCACGTGTGAGAGAGACCGGAGCTCGAAGCAAAGATTACTAACTGAAATCGCTTTGTAATTGTATTATCTGAGGAAATGCACATTACCTTCTAAATACTTAGTTTTTTTTTAAAACAAAACATTTTGGATGGCAAAGAGAACTTTTATACAACAGAAAACTAATAAATATTGAATTATTAAGTTTGGTTTTGTCTTCTTTCTTGATGGGTGGTGGTGTACCGAGTGGAAAGATTAATGCAAACATTTAACATTTTTGAAAACATTGATGTTTTTTGGCGACCACTGATGTTTCAACGCTGTAAAGGAGACTTTTCTGACCTTATAAATAGTATATCTCATAAACCTGACGTATAAGATATTTATTGAGACCGGATTCGAGTTTAGCGCATGGAAAACTTTTGGAAAAGTATGTATATTCCGCTTCTTGGTTCTAAGATTTTTCTAAATTTTGTTGGCATGTGTAATCATATAAGAAAATCAACCTTAAGTTCTAAAATTCACATAATTGGGGTATTCTTGAAGGTATATAATGGTAAAACAAAGCAAATGATTGCCAAAAATCATATACATTTCGATTACCCATTTCATTTCAAGCATCAGGCGCACAAAAGGCAGCAGGGGAGGGATTTACTTGAGTGCAAACCATTATTTTCACTCAATGCAATATCGTTAAGATTAGCTAGATTAGCTCAAAAATATTGCTATAAAAATGTGATTGTTGTACAACAGTTTTCTTGTTCTTTTAGGCAAAAAACGACGCTTAAATTTTGACATTTTCAGTAGAAATTCATAAATATCCCTAAAGTTAAATCTTCGCTCTTCCATTCCCTGTTCGCCAGTTGCTCTAAATTAAAAGAGGTGCTTCCCTTGTTTAATACCTTATCGATTTTACTGGGAATTACTTGTGTTATCTTACTTGATAAATAACTAAGTTTACAAGAGATAACACACTTTGAAGTCAGATAAAGAGTTGCAAGAACACCTTCAGTTTGGTTCACGGCTACCTTTTAAGTTACGATTGCATTTATTTTATGAAAAGTTCTTAAACCGCTGGATTAAAAATATATATGCATATATATATATATATATTTAAATACATTGAGGTGTGTGTTTGTGTGAATGTGTGCTTAGGCTTAGAAATATTTGCAGCAAGTAAATAGTTAAAGATTAAAGATTTGATTGACTGAATTGTATGATCATTTTTACAGAATCCTCATTCTCGTACGTTTATTATAGATCGTTTCGTTATATACAAAGAGGCGACAACAATCTGTGTGTGTATTAAAGGGTATTCTAACTTTTCAGAATCGAAATCGAAGTAAATCAAGTTTACGCGGTTCGTCGCACATGGAGAGATATCTACAACTTAGGCTAGGTATTATAAATAAGTTAAATTTATTTAGTGGGGAGGACGTGTGCTGTAGAAGGAACTACGGTTAAATACAATATTTTACACGGGTTCAGAAGGCAGGCGCCAGTCTCGCTCGAGTGCCGGGGACAAGCGTCGTAGCTGGGAAATAAAGTCAAGTACTAATTGTTTCCCCACCATCCTCGATGGCCTTGTCTCATTTTTCGAATAGAAAACGGTTAAGAATACATAGCACATTTTTTGTATGTGGCGGGTGAGGCGGATGTGTTTGTTTTAATGTGCTTCAAGTCTCTTTTGAGGTCCAGCGAGAGTCACAGCCCAGCTTATTGCATTTTGGAGACCTCGAACTTGGTGTTGATGATCTCCTCGTCCGAGTCGAGAATGGGCAGAGCCGAGTCCGCCATCGAAGAGGGTATGTTCTCCTCCACCCAGCGCAAGTCATCCTCCTCGGTGGTGGTGGTGGCATTCCGCGAGTTCACCGACGTCTTTGGCGTACCATTCTGGCCACGCATCTTCACCCCATAGGCATCCGCCACAAACTGATCCTCTTCGTCTGCAAATCAGAATAAAATAACAATAAAATTAAGTTAAATATTGTCTTTAGATTCAATTCACACTTCTTACCCTCCTCGTCCTCGTCCTCGGGGGCATCCAGGAGCGGCGTGAAGGCATAGCGCTGGTTGTTATTCGTGGGTCGCCATAGTATCATAATCACCAGCAGCAGCACCGAGAACAGAATGTGCCAGAAGCCAGTATCGATCCAGATGTCGCGCCATCCCTGCTCAACCATAAAAAAAAGCAATTTAAATACAGTGAAGCTCTCGCCAAGGGCCGGCAATCAACTCACAGGCGTACAGTTCTCGATTCTACGCAAACGCAACGCAAAGAGCATAAAGATGACGGAAGCGATAACAGCGAAAATCAGCGTGTTGGTAAAGTGCCTATACAGGGATAGCTTGACCATATTCCTAAAATATACAAGCATATTGAAGATCTAGCGATATATGTAGTAGGTGTCTGTGGTAGTATTCACCTTCTAAGCCTCAGAGTACGTGTGGTCTGGACGAGGGACGTGAAGATCCACCAGCAGATGCCTGTGTCCAGCACAGCCAATGGTATACTGGCCACCAGAAGCTCGCTGCGGTCGCTCTTAATGTTGGTGATGCGCAAATAGCTTTCCACGCAGGCCAGCACAAAGTACAGAGTGCCCACGCCCACCACACGATGCAACATGGGTCCCAAACGTGGTCTAAAAAATAGTGTCAAGTCTTCTATTATGAATTATAATAGAACCAAGCAACTCACTTGACAATGCCAAAGCCCAGACTCATAATGATGACCAGCATCCTGGCCAGAGTGCGCTTCGCACAGGACACAAACTCGGCCACCAGCTCTGCATGTTGCACAGCAACACCATAATTCGTTAGCGTTTGATACTCGGCATAAAAGAAGGCCTTCTCAAGCATGCCCAGCAGTATGACGCCACCAATCCAGAACTGAATTCTCAGTAGATCTCGCCATTGGGCGAAGGAAACAAACAGCCAAATAATGCCAAATATCACATAAACAATGCACATGATTAAATAGAACTGCAAAACAATAAATAAATAAACACTTTGTAAGTATAAACAATGGGGAAAAGTATGAGAATACATACGGGCAGGAAAGGCCAATCTATGGCGGAGATATAACCATGCGGACCCAGGAATTCAATGTGAACCACGGCACTGAACTCGGCAGTTAGGGGTTCCGGTGAAATTATGATTTCAATCTCATAGATGCCATCCTTCTGGACGCTGGCAATTGGGTTTGTTGTGGGCTGAAAGAGATAAAAGGTGTATAACAGGGTGTGTTATCAGTATTCCTGCTTCTCAAAACCAAAAAAACCTACATTAAGTGTAGTTTAGACTAGGCTATACCTCGGAGTAAAGGAATAACTAAGAATAGAACAGAGATAACAATTTAGGCTGGCCTTTCAAGCCTCAACAAGCACTTTCTTATACCAGCACAATTTCTAGGGAATACAAATGGGGGAAAACCCTAAAAACTCCTATGGGAATTCGTATTCTGCATAAATACAGCAGAGTTTCACCAGCAGGTGCTACCCCTCCCTCAGGAGAACCGATAAGCCCAAAACTGCGACTGCGACAGCGACTGATAAGGCTGTGTACGCCGCGCATATCTTTCTTTGCCCATAGTTTTTCGTGTTCCGCACTCGAGCTGAGTCATTACCGAAAGTGGATGTTTGTTCTCCTTCATGGGATGCTTCGGTTCCGGCTTCCCAGTGGCTCCCTCGGCCGGCAGGGTCAACTTGTCGGCCACCAAAACGATGAGGCCATTGCAGGGATACGATTTCGTGACCCGAACCAAAATATTATTGATGGAGGCGTTCGTTTGCAGCGAAGGCTCGGCTGCAATGGCATCCAGCTAAAAGAGAACACAAGAGACTCAAGCTTAGAATGGCCAACAAGGCAGGATTAGAGTGCGGATTCTCACCAGGCGATCGTCGTAGATGCAGGGATGCTCCGTCAGCCGGAAGGCTATGGTCAAGTTCGTTTCCACCTTGGACGTGCATCCCGTAACTGGAATAACACAAGTTGGGGTTGGGGTTATTAGGGGATGGGTATATTGTTGGTAAAAGCATTCGTCACACGTTGCCGCTGCATGTACTCACTTTTCACGTAGATCTTTGAGTTGGCCAGCAGCGGACGCTGTTGCCTGATGTTGGGTATCGCCTGCACGGAAACAAACAATATTAATTACGTAGCCGGAACGTACAACATATGCCGCATACACAAATCTGTTTTTGTTTCCAATTCGAGATTCTCCGCGGGGGTAGAAATGTGGGAAGGGGGGGGGCGCGAAGAGGAACTTACCGAGTTCACCGGAATGTCCACGATGCCCGGATCCGATTTCGCTTGCGTTAACGCCAAGGCAGAGAGTAGCGCCAACGCGACTACAAAAAGCGTTGACCTTTTTTGCATTTCGAATTGACGTGTTGGGGCTAAATAAATAAAAAATATTATTTCTGCCTGTGTTGTGGACCAATGTGACCGGAGCTGGAGGGAAAACAAAAACAGAGGCGCAGTGTGCCCAGCTCGCCTTCGGCCAGTAATCAATCATCGATAGTGCTGCTATCGTTTGCTCGGTGACATAACGTGATTTCGACTGTGACTGCTGCGATGTTACGAAAAGTAAATAAACCTTTAAATTGTATTAAATTGTGTATTTTAATGTATTTACTTACTTCATTTAGCTGCTACCCAGTGTGAGGTTGGCCCTGCAGGCGCCAAAGGTCACAGCAACAGCGGTGAGAAGCACCAGCAGCGCCGGCAGTGTTTACGAGCCGGATTACCTGGAGGTGGGTCTTAGCCGGTGATCAAAATTCGCCTTAAAAAATTAAGAAAAAGGTTTCCCCCAATATTGACCCTTTTCTTTACTCTAACTTCCAGTCACTTAAACCAAAATACCCGCAATACGAGAGCCTCAATGTGCAGATCAAGGGCTATGACTATCCGCAGCTGGAGAGCTATCAGCGCTTCCTTCATGGCGTGGCCGAATATTTGGAACTGGACGTCTCCGACTGCTACGCACTGCCGCCACAACAAACCCAGGTGCAGCGCCTGCGTCCCAACTCCACGGTCATCGAGTCCGAGTACAAGCTGACCACCTACGAGCGAAACCTGCAGCTGAACAATGTGGATGCCCCGGTCTATCCGCAGTTCCTGCGCCTGGCCCAGTCAGCCCTGCCCGAGGGCGTTAGTTTGAGGGTGCAGGAGCACACGGACGACTGCGAGGAGCGACGATATGTGCCGGACAAGGAGCTGCTGGACCTCAAGTCCGAACTGGATCGCATGGGTGGCCCCACCACCACCAAAAAGAAGTAGAGTTCGTTTTTTTGGCAAACATTTAATGCTAAGCTGTGTAAAAAGTGTGGAACGAAGAAGAACCTATAAGTAAAAACTTTCCTATTTAAAGCTTTTTGCACTAACTGGGAGGAAGGCAATAGTTACTACAAAATAAGTGGAAGACGCTTCTCTCTTAAACCGAAATCAAGTAAACTTGGGGAATTGCACTAACAATAAACTGCTTAAACCACACCAAAATGCACCACCTTGATGGATGACGAGGAGGAGGAGTTGTTGGCATTCTTGTTGCTGCTCTGCTTGGGTTCCTCGTCACGACGTCGCGCCGGGGGCTTTGTCATATCTGGGGAAAAGGTTAATATAAGACCAATGAAAACTGCAAGCAATCTTCTTAAAGACTTACTTGTTGTGATGGGATTAAAATCCTTTAGATACTCATCGTTGGGATGACAAAGTGGCAGGCTGTCGGCCAGCTCCTTCTTCGGATTGGTGAGATGCCGCGCCGCTGGTCTGGAGTAACCATTTCTCTTGGGCGGCATGGGTTTCTCCTTGCGTGGAATCTCCTAATGGAACAAAGTATAAGTAGTTTGAATTACAGTTTTCACAGTCTTAGCTTACCGGCACAACAGCCACCTGTATGGTGTCCGAGAACTTGACTTTGTTCTTCTCGGCTGTCTGTGACTTGGCACTGGGTGTGGCTCCACCTGCCTCCCCATTGCTGGGAGCTGGATTCGCCGGATTGGATAGTATGGATGCCGTGGGCTTCTTGAGCAGCAGTCGCTTCTGATAATCCTCGCTGCTCACCGTGGGCAGCATGGCGGGAATGTTGCCAGAAACCAGAGGATGCTGATAGAACTTGGGTTGGTAGACTGGAGCTGGAGCTGCTGAAACCAATGAAACCACAGGAGGGGGAGATATTGGCTTGCTGTTGAATTGACCAAGTGGCAGGCTTTGCTCAGGGATAATCGAAGAGGGCTGTGGCCGGGGTGGAGGACTGCTGGGCATGGGCAGACCCACTGTCTGATCCGGTACATCCTGGGACCATACATTGCCTAAGGAAGTAAGAGAATATTGAAATGTTTATCTTGTTATAGAAATTCTTTGCTTATTCTCTTACCATTTGAATTGGTGCTCTTAGCTGGCAAGCTGTTCTTCAAGGCAACAACCGCTGGCGATGCTAACGAGACTTTGGGCAACGGCGGCCTTAGCTCCGGCTTGGGTATATTTATTTTAATCATTTCGGCATTGAAGACTTTCGACTTGAACGAGGGCAATGGTGGCACATAGTTTTTAAGGGCCTGCGGCTGACTATGAGCATGCCCCGAGGAGCCTGTGACTGTCCCATGGCTACGCAGCACATCCGAGCAGGTGGACAGCGAGCAGGCGGACTCTGAGCGCAGGTCGCAGGTCAGACTGAGGTTGCCATTGGCACGATCTTCCTCATGGATTATGGCAGCGGCCTGACTGAACGCCACCTGGGCGAATTCACCCAAACTGGAAATGCATTTGGTTAGATTGTACAGATCCATGAAGATGTCATAGTCGGCCACATCCTGGGCAATTTCCAAGGCCTCGGCAAATAGGTTCTTGCTGTAAATATTTGGTAAATTAAGGAACTCTATATATCAAGCCACCAAATGCAACTCACCGCAGCAGAAAGAAGCAAAAGCGTCGCTTTAAATCGTACACCTGATCGCTGAACTCATCCTTTGTCTCCTCCGACAGACTGCGGGCAAATGTCTTCAGGGCTCTGGCCATCAGTTCGATACGCGGCCTACGCTGATCTCCGCCAAAGAACACATAGTTGGCTATCTTATGCAGCGTTATCAGGCACATGGCACCGTAGGTCTCCCAGTTCAGTGCCGCCAGCACATTCACCGCCCTCTCCGGCTGCTGCAGCCGCAAATACTTGTCCGCTATAACGTCGGCGGTTAGGCCAGAGTTGTGAATATCGCCACGCATACCAGTGCCGCCAAAGATGCGCATGCAGGCCAGCGGTCCCTGCTCATAGATCAGCAACAGCAGGCAATCCGTTTGGGCGTAGGTGTGCTTGAACGTCCCCAAATCCGGTTTCCGACTGAAGGCTACACTCAGCAGGGTAGGTTGGGCCACAAAGTAATGCGAGAGGTCCAGCAGGCTGGAGGGAGTCACACTCTCGCTAACCAACTGATGGCCAATGGTGGCCAGGGCCAAATCGAAGCACTGCAGCACCGAACGCTCGTTGGCCACGCACAACATGGCCGAGTCACAGTGCCAGGCACACTGATTGGGCACAATCTCGATTTGGTTGGCATACTTTGTCGACTGCTGGACGAGGTCGTGCAGGCAGATGTTGCGATCGATGCTGCCCAGAAAGAGCTTCTCCTGGTCGGGACTGAAGGCAAACGAGCAGATCTGGGCGCCCATCGGTATCGAGGTAATGGCGGTGCGTTGCATTTTTCCGGCGACCAGTTCATACGAGCAGATCTCTCCACTGATGTCTCCCTTGCGGGAAACCTTCTGCTCCAGCGTTATAATTTGGCTTTCGCTGCTCCGCAGAAAATCAACGCACAACGGATCGTTCTCCGACCAGCAATAGGCAATGGATTCCAGCTGCAAGCTAAGGAAACAAGGATTAGTTTTGAATCTCGAAGGAATATCCCTAACTTACCCCTTGATCTTGAACACATGGATATTGGCTCGATCCTGATCCCGAATCGTTGGCCTCCAGGGGTAGACCTCGTTCTGCGACGACTGTGTCCACACCACAAAGAGATCAAAGCTGCCGTTGACGGTGAGGTGGCGGGCCAGCTTGCGCTCCGTGGCGCCCGGTATGATCACGTGAAAGATGCGCGGATCCATATTGGCGATCTTCTCCGGCCCCTGCGACCGGGCATTCGGTCGCTGCAGATGCACCACCGTCAGCTGGTTGGTATTGTAGGCCAAGACGATGTGGGAACGGGTGAAAAAGGCTGACAACGGACAAGACAACGAAAACAGAAACAGAAAACACAAGCGACAAAGCTGAATGAGTGCCTCGAACAAAATATGGAAAGGTGAGAGGCGTGGCATGGCTGGGATGGGATGAGATGGGATGGGATGGGGGATTGCGCGGTTCGCATATTTACAGGCAACAAAACAAGCAAGCAGATTAATTAAAAATTACAATAATTGCATGCAACCTGCACACACAACCTGCACACAGGTGTGTGCGTGCGGCTGTGTTGGTGTGGGAAAGTGCAAATCAAGTCGCACTTGTTGCCAATGCAAATTTCTCCATAACTGCACAACACACAAGCCACAAGGCACAGCGGTCGCAAGTGCAAGGCCGAGACGGGGATCTCTCTAGTCTATATTATACCTTGCTTATATATAGAAGAGAGTATACCCTAAAGCGACGCATATAGCGCCGGGATTATAGACCACAATTGCCATTAATCACGCGCACCCATTGAAGGGAAGGAAAGATTTTATCAAATCATGTTTTCACTGTGTGAGATTTATTCCTACTACTATTTTTTTTAACGAAGACAACAGGGATCGTTTAGAAAATATATGAAATTGTGGTTTTATGCATGAGCTTATTATGGTTGTGGGGGGCGATATTAGGTTCTTATTAATTTTTATTACACTTGGTAACAATAATGAGGAGAATGAATGATCAGGGGTGCCACAAAAGTAGCTGTGGTGGTTTAAAATTAATGGAAATAGTCCCAAAAAGTGGCTCAAAAACTTAAAAGAAACATTTACTATAATATTCGAACCCTAAAACTTAAAAGAAACATTTAAAATAAAATTTGACCCTTTTTAATCGATTTAAAATCGATAGCGATGCCCTAAAATATCGGAGGGCATGAGATCTAACGGTTTGAGCACCAGCTCGACCAGGTGTCTCCGAAAAAAGATAACGGTTTGAGCAGCTTGAGCAAATTGAGCCACGACGTGCCCTTCGCTGCCCTAAAATCATCTTTGTTCAATTTCAAGTTGAATAAAATTATTATAATAGTTAACAATATTATAATAATACAAAACCAAAAGCAACACCTTAAATTTTATTTTTAAGTTACTTTCAGGATGAATTGAAAGTTTTAGAAGCACAAAACAGCCTTTTCATCAAGTAAATTAATGTAGAAGTTGTTTACTTTAACCCATCAAAAGAGTATCTTTCAAATCCCTCCAACTCACCATCGGTGATGACCTCCGCGGCCAGTTTGCCCACCAGATACTTTTCAAAGACCATGCGCAGTATATCGCCCGTGTAAATGTCCACGCAGATGTGGGCAATCAGTCCGTTCGCAAAGAGGAGCAGCACCTGGGCCGCATCCTGCCACTCGGAGTGGATGATACGGTGCTGTCGCAGCAGATCCTCCAGCTTCTTAAGGTTATCCTTCAGGCGACCAGCCGCCTTGCGACTGCTGTTCTTCAGCACGGCCAAACCATTGCGCCGTTCGGTGTAGTCACGCTTGGCCAATGTGGTGAGATCCTGCTGCTCCTGCTCCTTTTCCCGCTGGCGCAGGTAACGGAAGGCGCCCAGGTCGTTGCTCTTGATGCGCACCTCGTCGCGCAGCGTCGTCCAAAAGTGGGTCTCGCTGAGCAGCATCTCGAGGCTGCTGCTGGGTCTGACTCGCAGCTCGCAGCTAGGTGATCAGCAGCTCGATCGCATCGATTTGCATGGCCGCGGCGGAATGGGTGTCAACTATGTTGTTCTCAATCTCTTGGTCTCTTTTGCGTGTCCGCTTCGCAGCTGCTCCAATTGCACCAATTTCTCTTGTTTCAGGTTCACTGCGGTGATCTTTAGGTGCTCACTAAGTTGCAATTCAAGTTGGCACTTGTATTACGATTTGTATTTCATTTTAAGTAGGGTTTTTTCAAGTTTTATTTTTGTGGCACTTCTCGAAACGTAAACACTGAAAAAATTGTTGGAATTTAGCGATGGCACTGGCTGGCGATCGATCACCTGTTGCTCTAGCAGGTTATCGGGCATCGTAAGCAATCGAATGACTTGTTAGTGGGACCAGAGCGTACGTAGAGCTTAAGCGCAGTGTTTGAATTGTTTTCTTGTCAGAGAACTGTTTTTATGTTGTTTTTATTCTTAGACATATTAGTATTTGTTTATTGTTCATGAATAATTGTAGCCAGTAGCATATTACCTTATCTCACCATTGTTTTTATTACCGCCAGTCTGCGTTTCCAAGTTGAACTATGTTCAAGGGTCTGCAGACTTGGCCGTTTCGCTGATAAGATTGTGCGTCTTTCAAGACTTCAATAAAAAAACGCTTGAGAGATGTATTTTTAAACAAAATTGTTGTATTTATTGATTTCACCATTAAATCAGATTGCAATCAATTATTCACAGTAGTTTTCTTCATTCTTTGCTCGTTGTTATCAATGAAATACGATTTTGGGGGGCAACACTACAGCTCATGGGCAGAGCTCACTAACTAATTAACTAATGGACTAAATAAACAGCAATAATAATAATAATAATAGTAATAATATAATAATAATAATAATAATTATAATAATGATAATCGGAAGTATGCATTAATGGTAACTAAAATGTATATCGCATTTGAGGAAACTTAACGTGAACGTTTACAATTACGATTAGAGTTACGTATGGGTTACGGTCGGCTTCTACAATTCAACATTGTTTGTGCTTAGAAACTAACAAAACTAGGGGGGCTATTGCGAACGCCAGTCGACTGACTCATTTCTCATCTATTTACAATACACTCTGAGCGAATTGAATCCTATATTTACATTATTTCTCTTCTCTTTGTTGTTTTTTATCAAAATATCAACCACATTTATACATATTGTATCTTTAACTAAATAGCAGCCTTTTCAAAATTTTGATAACGTTTCCGGTGAATCCCCATCGAACTAAACTCAGTTGTGCAGAGACAGCTATTGCGGTTCGTCCTTTCTACATATAGTGTAGCATATAGCACATAGCATATAGCATATAGCGAATGGGGTTAAGTGGGTGGACTTCGATCGTTCAACGTCTAACGTCTCAAGTCTATTGAGTTCGTTTTCATTATTTCCCTTCGGTTTGGTTGTGACTTAGAAGCTAGTTAACTCAGAATTTGCGCTCGTTGGTTTAGATCGTCTAGAAAAAATGGGGGTTACGATTACAGTTAAGTTGCAGCAGTCGCGTCTATGCACAGATTGGGTTCCTCGTCGTCGTCGTCGCTTGTTAACCTCTAGTCGGGGATTATCCCTAAAAGTCGTAAAACTCATTCGACTTGTTGTTGAAGCGCCGGGTTAGGACATAGACAACTGCCTCGTAGGTGGCCATCATGATCGCCGTGTTGGGTATCTGTCGCACCAGCTGCGTGGCCAGGCCTCTGTGGAATGGAAAATAATACAAACAGATGGCACAATTAGTGGACGAATTACTCTGCAAATAGTAGTAATCATTTGGGCACCCCGTGAGACAGCGACAGCACACGCTCGCTCGCTCGCTAGTGCTAATCAAATTAAGGTAAACAAACAGGAGAATATGCGACGCAAAAGAATGAATTTAAATAGATTTCAGGCCGAGAAAGGCGGCAGGCGGGTGGCTGAATCGCGAATTCGTGGGTGGCGCATTATGATAATTCATTAGCAATGATCAAGCAAAAAAAAATTCGCCGGGCATCCGCGTTGATTCTTATTTAAGATGTTGGGAATATATTTTTATAAAAAGAAGTGTATAAATATTTTTTAAATGTGTTTATTAGCAACGACCTATACCTGATAAGAATTTCCCAAGTTCTTCAGACTTCGGCTTCTTGAGAACTAAGCAAATTCTTATTTTTTAATTAGAAAATGGAAATTTCTAGAGAGACTATTACATATTTATATGGAATTCCCATTGAATCGGCTGGTTTCTTAGACCTGCCATGGGTTTCCCTTTAAATCAAATAGAAACACTCAATAAATAAATCGCAAAACACTGTCAAATGTCAAAAACATTAACTGAGGGGGGATTCTTTAAATAAATTATAAGTTTAATTGGTTTATATTCGTATTAAGTTATTTATATGAATAAATAGCATTAAATCACATCTTTTTTATTAAGAAAACCCCCTAGCTTATCACAAATTCTGGTTAACTTTATCAATTAAATAAAAATCCCCCCATTAACTTAATTTCACTCACCTATACAGTCCTGCTCTGCCCTCCTCCTTCCACACCGTGTGCAGCGTCTGCCAAAAGGAGTTGTACTTGTTGCCCTCCTCACGCAGACGCGTGCGCGCCACCTCATGGGGATAGGCAATGCAGGAGGCAATTGTCTTGGACACGGCGCCGGCCATCATGAATTCCAGGAAATCACGCGACCCCTTTGTGTCCGTATGCCGTTGATTTCGCTGTTCCAGCTAATAATATATAATAAATAATGATTAGAACATCATCATAAACAATCTAAACTCCAAATATAAACTCACCAATTTGGACTTGATGAACTCGTAGATGACAAAGTGCACCATGGTTTCGCAGATACCAAAATAGCTGGCGGTGATGCCCTTGTAGAAGGCCGCAATGCCGCCTTGGGCATACACCCGCTCGATGCACTGCCTCACCGTCATCTGGACTTTGGAGTTGTAATCCAGCTGCATTCTTGTCTTTACAAACCAAATGGGATTCGTGGCCGTGGATGAGACGAAACCAGCGCTGGCAGCACTCATAATATGAACCAGCGGCGAGTCACGTTCAACGAAGCTAAAGGATAAATCAGGGAATTAAATGGAATATAAGTAGATTCGCAGATATTTGCTGGACCAAAAACTTACCCTAAACTGTTGAGCGTGTTCTTGGTTTGGGAGTAGGTGCAGAAGTAGATGGCACGGGAGGGGGCCACGCCCACGAGATTCGGACCGAGACCTTTGAACAGAGCGCGGGGACCCTCGTTCTGTACAATGTGTCTAAAATGGGGAAGAAATAAACATAGTTTTCTTAGAAAATATTCATATCATATTAGGAGAGAAGCAGAGATGGAAAAGTGTTGCAGTTTTCGTTGTTTTGTATGCAAAAATCGATTTTAAATCGATAAATATCAACGTTTTCTATACTCGTTCAAATCAAAGTTAATCAAAACCATAAGTCCAACCAAATAATTATAGTTTTATTTTATAAAATTACATTTTACATTAGGAGAGAAGCAGAGATGGAAAAGTACTACATTTTTCTAGGTATTTGTATGCAAAAATCTATTTTAAATCGATAAACATGGATGTTTTCTCAATTCTTTGAAATTAAAGTTTTAAAATAATCCATAACTAACTCAAAAACGGATTAATCTCAATTCGGATAGCTTTTCTGTGTTAGTTTTCCTTATGTTAATACATCTGTTTCCTGAATTTCAAAGATAAAAGTCCCATTAATATCTTACCTTAGACACTGGACGATGCTCATGGATTTGGGCGTAGTCGATGAGATGCCACAATGCGAAATGGCCATAATCTGGAAATGGTTAAATAAAGGTATAAAATTAGTAACCCAAATAAAAGAAATTCGGGATAATGAGGATGAAGGTATTGAAAATGTTGGGCAGTGCTTGCGATCAAGCTATAGTTAGGAGATGTGTGGCATATGGCGGCATTATGGGTATGAGTATGAGAGAATAGGTAAAAAAGAATTTGGTACTACCCTACGCACACCCCCAATCACCTGTGGCTGTGATCTGTTACGTAATATCGTTGTGCTTAGCTTACGTCGTTGTTCCGGCCGCAACAGCTCCGATTGGCCGCCGTTCGCCGGTCCGCCGGCATTCTCCGCCACCCGAGCCGGCGTCATAAAGGCCGTGGAGCTTTGCAGACGCGTCTTGACCACCTCCAATGGACATGTGACCACGGCGCCCACAGTGCCAGCGGAACTGGAAGTGTAAATATAAGGAATTTAGATGAGTTAGACTGGAATTTAGTAGCTAAGATATGTAAATAGCAATATTACTGCATGTTACACTCAATAAGTTGTTTACTTTCAAGGCAAAGTCTTATGGAAGTCATAATTCAATTAAATTTATAAGAAAAACAGTTTAAATTTACTGTATGGTTACTTATTACTAAGATCTTCAATTGGACATAAAAAAGACAAGCCAAAAGTAAAGTGATTTGCCTGCCATTTTCAGTTTCGCCCACATGTTCAACTATCATAAAAATAAATCACACTTCTTGGCAAGAATCGACCATGCAGGAAAAATATCTATTTCCCAAACTCGTATTTCTTTGAATTGCGCAATTCTCTGGCTAAAAATGCCTGTGTTTTTCCCTTCTGTCCCATCTAGTATTGCTGCTAACTACAGACCCCCATACATAAGTGGCATGTCCCATTCGAATTACAAATCGAATACAAGGCCTTCTTTGATTGGCTGCCTCGGCAATGAAGTGCATTTCGCCAAATGAAAAATGAAGGAGGAGAAGGTTTACTTGCGGTCTGGATAATCGCATGGTGGAAGGAGGCGTCGTGTCGAATTATAGAACACTTTTTCTATTTGAATTCATTTCAAATTCCAAGTGCATGATGACAATCAAGGTCAGTTGATTGTTTACTGAATTGTGAAATTGCTGAAATGGACATGTGCAAGGGAAATTGAGCTGCAAAACGCGATACATAGTTATAAAACTAAACTAAATAAACAGACTCTCCTCAAAGTTCATAACCTTGACTTTAAAGTTACTTCTAGATTAAAATTTGTTTGTTTACACCTCCGAAAAAAGAAAAAAAAACAAGAAAGTGCCCCAGAAAATTAATTATACACGACCTTTCCCAAAAAAACCAACACAACTCTGATTGCCTCTATCAATATCAACAAAACACACGCGAACCTGTGATAAAAGCAAAATCGCTTCATTATCTAAGAACAAACATATTTGCAGAAGCATAACTCGTGATCGCCGAATTGTGTAAATTGCCAGTTGGCAACTGGAAGTCATGAAATTATTACTCGATTATATTATAAAAAAGCCATGGCAATAAACTCACGAAAAAAAAGGGGGGAAAGAAACAAAGTTATGCAACAAAGAATGAGGAAATAAAATGACAAAGAAGAAAAGTTTGATCGATGGGGGGACGACAGTCACAACGAGAAAATCTCTTTCTGAATCCTAGGGAAAAAGGCAAAGAAAATAATCAGCAGGCAATTGAACTGGGACTTTACTTTTCCCGTATATATTTTCGCAAATCTGGCTGGTGATTGCGATGGGGCCAGGGCACAGGGAATCCAGTCGAAACCGGTTGGGTATTGACCCGCCTCCATCAACGATAACCTTTGATGCCGCCAGCGGATGGGATGAATTGCAATGGCCGGGCCGCTGGACAAAGCCCAGCCATGTGAGTTGGCTTTCCGCTTATCAGCTATCGGCTGGCCGGCCACGTCCATTAAAAAAGTATATATAGTACTTCTATGGATGCCCGATCCGCTTCGAATCTGGTATGTGACTATGACATAATTGCCCTCAGACCTGACGAAGAGAACACGCCACCATATGCTCAGTTCGAATAATTCAATAGATACTTGCCCTGACTTTTACCCAAAATAACCCCCCTTAATCACATTTAATCAATGCATTAACGGGAAGCATTCCAATTAGCATCTGCCTGTCACTATCACGCGAAACGAAAGCAAACTATTCGTCGTGCTACTGGAAAGCTATTCACATCAGTTAGTCAGACAGTTGGACAAACAGTAGTCCAAGGATAAGACTTGAGCGGAATTGGAGCTAATTACGCTCGGTTGAATGACACGGGGATGAGATGATTAATGGCACAAACGTGTAACCTGGCAAAGAGGTGATGAATTAGTGATTATTGAGTGACAAATGAGAGTTAATTAATTAAATACTTATCATATATATAAAGAATAAGGTCTTTTGAAACCTTAATTAAGGTTGGGTAATCTATTATAACAAGAGTATAGGGTGGCTTCAGAGCAGTGGTGCTTAAAGCCATAACTTGCGAGTCAGTAAACTCCTCTGGCTGGTCTCTAAAAGCAAAATCTAACCACTTATAGAGTTAAAAAATTTTAAAATCAATTATAACAGCAAATATTAGCTATTTCCTTCTTATAACTGACCCCTTTACTTCTCACTCATCCAAACACAATTCTAACGCGTCAAATGCATTGCCTTTTCATCACTGATTTACATTTTTGATTGTTAAAAAGAGGCATTCTTCCCAGCACGTTTTTTTAATACAAATACCACAACAACAAATGTATTAAAAGACAGTCATCCTTATACGTAAGCAATCGCAAATAAAACCAATTTAAATAAGTATTGTTTCAAGCCATTAAAGATTCAATTCGTTTGGAAAAGAAAGCAATCTCTCATGTGTGAAACATGTGAATTGCACAGATTCTCATAGCAATTTCTATACTATACATATGCCCGATCGATGGCCTTTGGGGGATGCATGTGCGAATTTCGTGAAATTTACAACCGGTTAATGTGCGATTTATCTGTTCTTTGACATTGTCGTTGGGTGTATTTGTACCCCAAAAATACACGCGCCTCACCCGATAAGAGTGGAAATTTTGGACCCGCAGACACCGTGGTCTATGAGCGCGCACACATACAATATTTCTTGTGATACGATTCATTTCTGTAGGCCATGCGTCAGCCTCTGCCTGGGGTGACTTTTGTCCAGCTGGCTTGCTCAAGGAGTTCCCCTCTCCTCTGGACCCACCTGTTCCGTCCCGTCCCCCTACCTCAATTCGAAGCTGATAAGGTCTGTCTTGGCGGGGAGACTATAGCTTATCAAACCAAAAGTACGCATATTTCAATGGCTTTTTGCGTTTCGCAGACTGAAGTTCCCCCCAAAGCTTATCATTGCCAATTCTATATTTTTGACTCCTGTTATTTTTTACCTTTTATTATTTGTTTGATTTGCTTTAAGATTACGACATTTATGGAAAATTTTTCAATGTCTCCGTTTGTGGGTCAAAGGAAGCAAAGGTTTTTGATGGTTAGAAGAGCAAATTATATTTAAATAATGAGGAATTTCTTTAAAAGCTTTTAAGGAAATGTGAAATGGTGTAGTTAAGGATGGCTAAGAATAGAGATTTCCCATTAGATGGTTTATTTGATGTCTAAAATTCGAAATAAACTTGGCACGCGACCTTCTATATTTTTTCCTCATTCTCTTTATTCGAATATATACAATGTTTATGTGGTTCTTCTCATACTAAAAATCTAAAAATGTGTCTAGATCAAGAGTAAAATTAATTAAGGCGCCCTTGACACAATTTTGGGTTTAAAGAACCCGATTTATGTATAAGAATTTCGCTAAATAAACCTATAAAAAATGTACATAAAGAGTGATAACCCAAGGAAAAAGATAAAGAATAAATGGTTTTTAATATAATAACCATTTTAGCTTTGGCTCTTCTTATTTTACCGGGAAACACCTTCTATTTTAGCCATTAAGACGGTCATCCTTGAATAAGACTCTTGAATGCATAACGAATTCTCCAAAATATATAAAATAAACCTATTAGAAGTATAGATAAAGAAGAAAATTCAAAGGAAAAAGATATAAAGTAAATGGTTTGGTATGATACTCATTCTAGCTTTGACTTTGGCTATTCGCTCTTCTTCTTTTACCGGGAAACACCTTCTATTTCAGCCTTAAAGATGGCCATCCTTGAATAAGACTCTTGAATGCATAACAAATTCTCTAAAATATGTGTACGTGCGAAGAGACATGAAGGCAAAGAAAACGTCGAAAGCGTAGAGAGAGAGAAAACGTTTCACGTTGCTTTGGGCCGGGCTAAAACCAACCACCAAAAATTGTAAACAAATCCCAGCTGATGGAAAATTTTCGGGTTTTGGTTATGAAATCGCACCAACAAAACTATGCTATAAATAAGTTAGTAGACAAGGAATTGCACAGTGCAAGTGACATTGTTTTGGTTTGGCTTTAGAGAGGGGCTATCTATCAGCCCCCCTTCCCGCCTGCGAAAACACCTTGGTCAGCCTGTGCGTTGTTTGTTGCAATTCGCTCATCCATTTCGCCTTCAACTGAGTCAGTGTGCCAGAAAAAGTTTATTTGCCCGCCTGCCTGGGTTGTTGTCTCGCTGAAAAACCAAAACAAAATCGAAATCGCTTGCCAAGCTCAATTTAGATTTGTTTCTAGACAAATAACAGCAAAATATGTAGGCAAAAAAAAGAACACAATGCAATATATAGTATAGTATAGGGAAAATAGATAAATGTGCAATGTGTGTTGTTTTGCCAAATCGAAAACATTGAGGGAACCTGTCTAAATCTATTTAACAAAGCCTCTAATTGGTTGTTCTGAGGGATATTTGGTATAGTATAGTTCTTAAATGTCACTGAAATCAGGTTCATAGTCTGAACTTTAAAGACAGAATTTCTTTAAATAAAAATCAAACATTTGTGTATTAATTTTAAGGCAAAATAGACTATTTTCTAGGGCATTAGAAAGTAATATCAAAATCTTAAGCTTTATTTACAACAATTCGCGGCCAAAGTAAATGCATTTGAGGCCCATTTTACAGTCTTGGAAATAATATAAATATAATAGAATCCTAAGATAAAATGTTCAACAGTTTTTAGGCAAAGTAAATGCATTTCTGACCCATTTAACAGTTTTAGAATAAATATAAATATAATAGAATCCTAAGATAAAATGTACAACCGTTTTTAGCCAAAGTAAATGATTCATTTAACGGTTTTGAATATAATAGAAATAATATAGAATTCTAATACAAGATGTACAACATTTTTTAGTAAAAGTAAATGCATTTCTGACCCATTTAACAATCTCACAGATAATAGACAAAATGTAGCTTATGTAAGTCCCGCCTTTGGAGGCTTCTCAGATGCTTGATTAGATGGATGCATGTCGTTTAATTGTTTGCTTTTGCGGCTTATTTATAGCGATAACAATGTGGGCGAAAGCCAGGCAGGCAAGGTTGTTTCTGTTTTATTATTTCCCTTTTTTCCAACGTGTACCGACACGAGATACCCACAAAGGAGGGTTAAAAAAACAAACTAGGGGTATTAACGAAGCTCAAGTTGCAACGTGAATTCCTTTCCATCTGCTACAGTTCCTCTAGTTAAAGTATATACTATGTATATATTATTACGTAGATGGGTAAACAAAACTAACAGGGTATACATATCGTAAATAAGTATGACTTGCGACCACCATTTATGCACATTGAAACCGCATTGTTGTGGCAGATAAGAGGCTTAAGCCGCCGGCCGGCAAATTGCCCAGGGGCTCGCAATGCTCACAAAAGCATTCGGAGGGGATCGCCGACGATTGACAGCCACAATCAGCAGCCAGAACTTTGCCAGAGGTCAGATAAACGGCCCCCCAGTAGTCAAGGTTACACTTTAATCAAAGTAAATCAAATGCTACACTGTTCGTATTTGTTAAAGCTTAATGCAATATCTTGTTTAGGAAAAGGAAAAATGAGTAATAGTTCAGTAATAGAATTTATATACAACCTCTATTAAAATCCGTCTTAAAAATAGATTTATTTAAGCCAGTTCATATTATAATTTTTATACCCTTGCAGGGTATTACAATTTTACTCAGAAGCTTGCAAATCAGAGAAGATGTCATTTCCGACTTGACTTATTCTTGATCAGCTTTAAAAATAGAATCGATCTGGACATGTTTGGACAAAAAAAAAATGTAAAAATCGTTAATATTTTCAAAATTTGACAAAATTTTAATTTTTTTATAATTTAAATTCAGTAAGTAGATTTATTAACCCAATAATAACTAAGACAAAACTACTTTCCGACATGAAATTAATGCTTTTTTATGACCGATTTTCATAGAGGAAGGGTATAGAGCAGGTCGAGCTTTTACCAGTTCCATTCCAAAATCAATTGAGAACTATAGGGTATTTCCTTAGAAATTCTTAAGTTTGTAGAGATAGTTTTTTTTTCTCGGACTTCTAATCATATTTCTAGATTAAATCTTTCGAGGTATGAACATAGTATCTTTCGAAAGGCACAAAAAGATCTACCAAGGAACCAATAAAACTTTTAGATCTCTAAATGAAATGTAGAGAAGAAAAGTATGAATTTAGAGAATGACATAAACCCAATCCTAATGTGATTATACCATCCCAAAAACAAGTATCTTCGAAAATACAATGTTTTATTTCGTACTCCCCATAAAATTTGCATTTCCCGAAAGACAAGAGGCTCGACAACTGACTGTTCCATTCCCTTGTTCCCTTCTTTCTTTCTTCCCACCGGAATACGGAACAAGAACAGCGAATAAGCTGCACTTCACCTTTCTCCTCTCGCTCTCTGTCGCCCTTCTCCACTATCTTCGCAACAAAAACAAAACTGGTTGCGGCCACACGCACACACACTCGATGCAGCCCATATGCCGGGCGAGTGTGTGTGTAGGGTGCAGGTAAAAACAAAAATAAATTCAGATGCGGCGAGTCTAAAAATAGCCAGCATAAAAGCGACAATAAAAGTAATAACAGAGCGACAACAACAAAATAATTGAAGCACTGAAATCCAATTGGACATTGTGCCTGTGGAAATGAACCGAGAAAATGGATAAGGAGAGGGAAAAACTACAACTTGTGTTTACATATGTTTGCTAGTTGCACATACATAAGTGTGTATTTTATACATTTCATTTACTTATTTCGTTTATCTCCTCTGTGATTTCGCCAGCTGTCATTGGCCGTAATAAAAAAAAAAAAAAAGAAACGAGAGAAAAACACGTGAACAGAGCGTGTTTTTTACTGCTCTTTTCGGCCTTTCTTCTGTTTTATTTGGCAGTGGCGCCAAAAATGTTCATTTGCGCGAATTGAAGCCAAACTAAATCTAATCGCAATTGCGACGTTTCTTGTTGGAATTCAACTACAAAGTCGGAGCTAAACCGGTTTGCGCTACGTTGGCCAGACCTGCGATAAGACGCAATAGCAACAGCAACAACAGGCGGAGCTTGAAATCATTAATAGATTCTCCATTTCACCACTTACCCGCCGGCAATCAAATGGATGAAGGTATCTGCTGTATTCTGGGCCATAATTTGCTTCGCTCCTCAACGGGTCTTGCGGGAATACGTAACGCAATTCCTGAGCAATTAACGCGCACACAAAACCGAATGTATTTCCTATAAGGCACGTCGCGCGGGCGTCAAGGGGGGCCGGGGAGACCGGTGGGGGTGGCGGGCCCCAAAGGGGGCACTAACTGCACTCTCCTTTCGCCCCTTGTTTTTCGAGCTTTCTTTCTGTGTCGTCTCTTTCGCCACGAAAACCTCAAGAGAACTTTTTACGTGTTGGTGTTGTATTTTTTCTTCTTCGTTTCTTCTTTTTTTTTGGCAACGCGTTATGCAACTGCAGGCGAATTCACTGATAAGCGGTTTCTGATATTTTGATTTATATTATTTACTATGCGCACGGCGCCAGGTTCACATCGAGAGCACGAGATATAGTCCGCCGATCCTTAACGTTTGTTTTGTTCAGTGTTACCAGACGAAAATTTGGCTTTCCCCCCTAAATAATCCCAAACAGTGGAAATACCCCCCTTAAATTATCTCAAAAAGCGGAAATTTCCGCCTAAAAAATCCAGTTTACCCGCTAAATTTTAATAAATCAATTAACTTTAATTTAATTATTTTTATACATAGGTACATATTGTTGTAAAAGCTTTTATTAAAAAAAGGCC
>JAEIIH010032714.1:0-35144 GCA_018904745.1 Drosophila orosa
CTATCGAATACTAGTGTGGAAAACATTGAAAATATCGAGAATTGGCTATTCTCATAAATAAAATAGGCCTAATATATCGGTAATATTAATAGTATATAATTATTTTTATTATACTTTTTTCGATACTATCGAATCCTTGTGTGGAAAACATTGAAAATATCGAGAATTGGCTATTCTCTGGCAATGTTTCAGGCATGTGGCGCTGCCAGACTTTTGAGTCCCGAGCAACCATTGACAGATTTTCTGATTGGAGAACGCGAATTGGAAAACGTGGTAAATTTTTCTTTTAATAGCAGGAAGTTGGAGAACTAATTTATTAATGTTTAATTTTTAATAAGTTTTAATTGATTAAAGTGATACGATATTATGATTATGTTTTTAAGCTCATTTTAGATCATTTTTTTAATTTATGCTGATTATTTAAAAATTTGTTCTAATTTATTAACAAATAATTTAAATACTGACAAAGGTCAAAACCCACTGTTCTCCAATGATAAAATTAAAAGAGCTTATGAACAAATATTTGTATCAATACAAATATAAAAACAAAATGTTGTTAAAATTGAATCCTTACCGCTATGCCTCATTTGATACACTGTGAAAATATGCTACCGTTCCTATAAGTAGTTAACAGTGAGGAACGCGTGCCGTTCGTGATCTTAGTTTCCCCAGGACTTCCTGTCCATCGACAGATCTTTAACACTTACTCCTGCCGCATGGCTACGCGGAGCCTCTTTGTCTTAATACGGCGCCTAATCTTGACATGCCCAAGGCCACGCTTCATCCAGTCGCCGATATAGGCTTGCGCGGGTTATAAACAGCAACTCCTCGACCTCCATAACCCAGATTTAGTTAATAAATATAACCGTTGTCCATAATTCAGATCCATTTACCTTATTTTGCAATGAACTTCCATGGCTGCTGTTGAGCGGGTTTGCTTTGATTTAATTTGGAAAGTGATTTTAACATAACTTAGGCTTAAGAATAATTAGAAAGTTACATTTAGCATTAACTTAGTTCAAAACAACGAGTCCGAGACTCGGATTTCTAGCGTGTGAGTACTAGAGGCAGAACAATTGTCCTCCGAGTGTCAGATTTATGTACATATATTATATATATATATTATATTTTTTACAAATATACTATACGGACTATAAGATTCCTTCTTATAACCAAAGGGCACCGAGCAGAGAAAATGTATATAATCAGTTTTAAGAAAGTAACCCAAGCTTAGAATTACATTTCTGTTATGAGAAATAAAACAAAGTATTTGGTTTTTTTCAATAATCAACCTTTTTTCCTTTATTTTAAGTTAAACCCAAAAGCAAAAGCCTGGACGACACTGCCTACAATAATAAGTCAATTCAAAAAGGCAACCAAGTATAAAAAAAAACACTTATTTTCCGTCAGTTTTTACGTGTCTTGTGAGCCGAGCAATATCAAAATAATAACATTAATTTTTGAATGTCCGAACCTACTTCGTTGAATGAATCTGGAACCCCAGGGAGGACTTGACCTGTCTGATTAGCCAGTTTACCAGTTACCAAACCGTTCAAACCTTTTAGCTTTCTATGTGCAAGTCTCCGCCGCGAGTTCATCAGCGCAACAACGTACATGAAAAGATCGAGATGGTATATTGGGTTACATTAGAGGATTGCCACAGACGACCATCGGAGCACTTCTCAATGTGTACCAAACAAAGGAATGCCACTCCCTTATAAACTCGTCCAGAGGCGTCAAATCTTACCGGAGGCAACTTACATTCGGTTCGGAAGGTTTTCGAAACTTAAGCCCCGTTTAACTTACATAGATAGCCCCACCACAACGGGCAACTCAGAGCGGAGGAGAAGGAGTGAAGTTTCAGTTTCTGATTCAGATTCAGTAGCTGTCTCAATTCTAGAGATTCTGTCCTAGAACGGTAGACGACGCATGGATTAGTGAGGTTTGTACGTTGACCAAATTACCTGATGCGGGCTTTGGACTTTGACATTTTGCTATGAATTCTTGCGGAACTAATTTCCGTGCTTTTGGATTGGATTTGGATTTGTGGATTTCTGTATTGCATTTAATACTTAGGCTTTTGCTTTCTCACACTAGTCAGATATTCTGAAAACTGATTGAAAACTGCAAAAAGACAGAGAGAAAATAAAAGGCACGAGTTAGTGCGAGGGTTTGTGATCAGGTTGCGTTTTGTTGTTGAGCTTTAGTTAATATGAGAGTAAGAAAGTCCCAGGAACCACCATGGGATTGTATACCATCCGTCCTGGCATTCGGCATCCGGCATCCGGGACCTGGATCCTCAGAGTCTTCCCTTTGACCCCCTTACCAAAGGTGGGGAAACAAACACGTGTAGGGCTAGCTTTATTTTACTTACTTTTCTTTCATTTCATTTTCTTTTTGTTAAGAATTACTTATAAATTTAGATATTTTAAGCTACACGCACACATTAGTGGGTTCTGCGTTTTGCGTTCTGCGGTCTGGTTTTTAGCTGTACCTTTAAAATTTGCTGTGTGTAAAATGGTAACCGTGAATTGGTTTTGGGTGTGGATGTGGGATTCCCCTTCTAGAATGCGACTCCGCTTCGGGACTCTCAAGTCAAATGAATAAATAGGCGCGCGCGACCTAAAAGAAGTCGGCTGTTTTGTTTAGAATTATTAACCTGGAGACCTCGACTCGACCTCGACCTTACTGGCGCCACCAGCTTGGGTCGTTGCTGGAGCTCTGCTGCTGGCCATTGTCGGGATTGGCGTTGGCATTGCCGCGTCCCATAATAGGTGGCGGCGGCACACTGAACATGTTGTGGTGCGCAGGCGGCGGCGGCCGGTACTTTTCCTCGTCCTCGTCGTCGTCGACCTCACGCTTAATGGCCGTGTTCTGGTAGTCAAATGTCGGATAGCCGTCGTCAATGGGCTCTTCCTTGATCTTGATGATGTCCATTTCCCGGAAGTCGGGCTTGCGCTCCTTGACATCTCCGCCGCTGCCAGCTCCGGCGCCTCGTTCGCGATCCCTTCGCTCCCGCTTCCGTTCGCGACGCTCCCGCGAGGACTCGCGTTCGCGTGACTTGGAGCGCTTCTTCTTCTTCTGGTCACGCTCACGATCACGATCGCGATCACGCTCCCGTTCCCGGTCGCGCCTATCCCTTCGGTCAAACTCTTCGTATCGGTCGCGACTGCCGGCCCGGCGTTTTCTGCGCTCGCGGGATCGGCTGCGCGAGCGCCCGCTAGCGGCCACAGCACCACGTCCGCGATCGCGCTCCCTGTCGCGCCGGTCCCTGGAGCGGGACCGACGACGGTCTGCCCCAAAACCACGACCGCCCCTGGCGGCCTCCATGCCGTTGTTGCCGCCGCGTCCAGGACCCTCGCGGTCCTCACGCTCCCGTTCCAGTCTGTAGCGTTCGCGTTCCCGCTCATTGTCCTCGCGTCCAGAGTGTTTGATGTTAACGTCGTTGCCGCCGCGTCGCGTGCCGCCAAGACCGCCGCCTAGGCGTCGCGGCAGCCATCCCTTCACAGTGCGAGCTCGTTCCACGTCCACCAGGACGCGCTTGCTGTCGATCTTCTTACCGTCGGCGTGCTTGTAGGCGGCGTGCATGTCCCGCTCGTGCTCGTACTCGATGAAGGCGTAGCCCTTGGGTTTACCTGACTCCTGGTCATGGATCAGCACAATCTTCTTGATGGGCCCGTAGAACTCGAACTCGCGCCGCAGCTTGGACTCCGAGGTGTCGTAGTTGATGCGTGCGATGAACAGCGTACGGAAAGGGTCCTCGGTCGCGTTCTTGATCTCGGTCGGATCCCACAGCGCTATCTCGCGCTCCAGCTTGTACGCTACCTGCTCGGCCTTCTCGCGTCGCCGCCGCTCCAGTCTCTCCTGGCGTGTCTCCACCGTTTTGGGCAGCGGCGTGTCCTTTGGGTCCTCGAAGTCGGCCATGAACTTGGCCACTCCCAGATAGCCACGCGATTTCTTTTCATGCGGCAGCTTATCCACCGGCGGCATGAACGGGATTGGGTCCCGAGCCGCAAATAGCGCCAGCAGATTTGGCGGAAGATATTGGGTCATTTTTGCTTTTTTTTATTTTTACCTTTCCTGCGTTTGCGTTCCTCGTCTGCGGGAAAAAATCATTTAGGTTATGTTTAGTTTTGTTTACTCCGCCCACAGATTTTGTCAACCCACTTCAGGCAGCCATCCGATTAAAAACAATATAGTTCTCGGTACTTAGACTAAGTACCAACTATAAAATCGTTTTTCCGGAAAATATTTTCCAATTTTTCTTCACTTTTTCGGCTTGTGTGTGTAGTAGAGCTGAATAAATATCGATTGTACTATCGATAGTGGCGCCCAGGTCGCACCATCGATACGACAATCTCCCACCACCACTTTTTTAAATTTATCTTTAAAGCATGTACAAAAAATGAGTATACATAACATGATGTTATTATTATTATTTTAATTCGCATTATTATTTTAAAAGAATACCTCCAATATTCAGTTTTTTACGTTTTAGGAATACCAATAGTATTGGATTTATATCGATAGTAACACCAAAACTATCGAAAACCACGGCGCCATGTTTTTAAATATATATATATTTTTTATTTTTTTAACAAAAACTAAAACTTTTGACGAGAAGTGATCAAACACATAAAATTTAGCCTGTGACTGTTTAACAGGCTGAGCTGCAAAAATCAGTATGACCGTGAATTGTACCAGATAAATCGATTATCGATAGCTAATAATATATTTAAAAAATAAATAAATTGTTCCACAACAAACACTGTTCAAAAATTTATGCAAATTAAAATGGTAATATATATTTTACTGAATTTGAGTCACCTTATTCTAGACAGCTAGCTCTGTACCTTTTTTTTTAATTTCTTTCCACGCTTTTGGGGTACCTAATTTAGGTACAACAAATGATCTTTGCCTATCCTTTGCTGTTCTCTCTCTCCCTATTCGTTGTGGTATTTTATTCAGTATTTTCCAGTGATCTTGCGTACCTTTGGTACCACAGCCGAATAACGGATCTTAGGACCGAACTTGTGTTAAACGTGATTTCGTACTTTTACATTCTACAGTTTTCCGAGCCGATCAAATAAGTGTTCGTTTTAATTTTTAACCAAAAATAAACAATAACTATCTGGTAAGTTATCCATTTGCAAAAAGAAAGCGCAACGACTTGAATGGGAATTTTCGCAGCATAGGGAGCAATGCAAATGGCTGAAGCTAAGCAAGAAAATGGCGCTGGCGCCCTGAAAATTGCCACAAGCGCGGGACTGGGACCCGAGCAGCCCCCGCGCCATCACTTAGCCCTGCCCAAGGAGGAGCAGGTGGAGGAGGTGCTGACTCCCGCGGAGAAGGCCAAGTTCGAGTATCCACCGCCGCCACCGCCCCCGACTCCTGTGCAGGCTCCGCCGCCGACCAAAGCAGCCGCTGTGCCGGTGGTTCCGTTAGAACATGACGACGACGAGGCGAATTCGGAGAAGTGGGAGGATCCCTGCGCACCACCACCACCACCGCCGCTGCCTACCAATGCATTCCTGTCCACAGGGCTCGGCTATCTGAAGCTGCCCGCTTTCAAGCTGAAGGATGCCCTGGAGAAGGCCATTACCAAGTTGGAGGCCAACAGACGCTTTCCGAAAATGGGCAGCCGTGAGGTAGGTTCACGTTTTTGTAAAATACCTGCGTTTTTGCTTTAAAAATTAAGAAAAGTCCTAATAAACGGTGATCATTTTAGTGACTAAGTATGCCTGTGCTAAAACATATTTTAAGTAATTCAGTATTCGATGAAAACAAACACAGACGCCATATTTTGAATGCTAATGTTGTTTTTTTTTTGCTTGCAATAAAGTCATCTCCTTATTGTTCGGAAAACGCCGCCCATGTGGAGGTCTTGGAAATGCTGCCTAGATATTCGAGTTTGGATAAAAAAGGCGATGGTCCTTCGATGAGAGCCTCCAAGTCCATGGCCCTGATTATACACCCAAAGACCAAGAAGCCGGCTGCGATCGTGCAACTGGAGAGGCGTCTGAAGATCGTCTATCGGCTGGCCAAGCTGAATCGAGTCCCGACAGCCATTTCACGAGAAGCCATACCGATGCATGCCGCGGCTACGCCGGCTGCCCCAAAACCACACGAAGACGAAGGCCTAACTCTGCAGGTGCTCTCGGCTCGGGCATCTACGCCGTATACGCAGCCCTCCAGTATGCTGTCGTGCACGGCAGTAAGCTGCGATTTGGAGCACGACTCGCCGAAGAAGCAGCTAATGGGAGGCAAGGAGACCCTTTCTGATCAGCACGCACACCAGCTGCACCAGAAGCGAGCTCCCGGCACTGCCAGCCACAAGCTGCCGGCCCTACGGGCTCCCAAAGAGGCTCGCCCTACGTCGGCCCCTACAGCCAGCAGCAACTCGATTAGGCACTATGCACGGTCTCACTTGCTGGACATTCGCAACGGCATGTTCAATGCCTTGATGCACCGCTCCAAGGAGAGCTTTGTAATGCCCCGCATCGCCACCTGCGATGACATAGAATTGGAGGCCCGCTTGCGACGCATGAATCTGTGGCGCACCTCGGACGGCACTCGCTTCAGGGCTCGCTCCAGCACCAACGGCTTGGCCATGAACAACAATAACAACGAATGCATGCCAGCCTTTTACAAGAACAAAACCAAGCCACAGATGATCAGCGACGAGTCCATCATCCAGAGTCAGCCGCCTCAGCCGCAAACAGAGTTCCAGGTGAGTTTTATAAAAGATTTCGTCAAACATTATTATATATACCTACATATGTTTTATTTACTGTTTCGAGCGTAGGATCTTAAATTTATATTATAATTAATCAATGAGAAGCGATCCAAAACTAAGTTCCTAATATTTCCAACGCCAGCTTTCTAATATTGCTAATCAATGGAAAGATTAAAAATCACACGGCCAATTTCACATTCGCTAACAAAATCGCAGAAGTGTATAAAACTTGCATGCCTTGAGACTTGCTTCCCATCTGAACACCAGTCATACAATGTGAAGAGGTTATTAAAATAGTACTTTAGCTTTATAAACGTAGTTCTCGAAACTTATTTAAAGAGGACAGGAGTGAGTGTGTATTAGGTAACCCACAAAGAAGCATCATCATGTCAGGCTTATCTGATAAATCGATGATTGCACTGACTGACCTCCAGGGGTCGTTGGTAATCATGCTGATCACATTCTCTAGACGCCACCATGCAGTCAATATGTATGGGGTTGTATATGTAGTTCCAGAGTGACGGGCATAATCCAACCTTAAAGTCACAAAGCAAACAGAATCACGCATCGTTTTGGTAAATCTATTTATTAAATTCCGCTGAAAAACTCGACGAGGCTTACAAAAATGATTTGAGGACATGGGATGATGTAGATAGAAAAAGTTAACCAATCACTTTTCTTGAAGGTAATGGCACTTGCCATCCACCTCTCTCAACCGTTGTGCTGCCTGCTCCGGAGTCAGATCCCTCTGCGCCATGGCCAGTAGCTCGAATCCAACCATGAACTTACGCACGGTGGCCGAGCGCAGGAGCGGCGGGTAGTAGATGGCATGAAGGGTCCAGTGGGCGCTTGATGCGTGCGCGTGCTCGGGTCCTGTCGGTGCCCCGTGCCAGCCCATTGAGTAGGGAAAGGAGCATTGGAAAAGATTGTCGTATTTGGTGGTCAGCTCCTTGATTGTCACCGCCAGATTGTGACGCTGTTCCAGCGTCAAATCGTTGATTCGCTTATTGTTGTTGCGAGAGATGAGCATGGTTTCAAATGGCCAGGTGGCCCAGAAGGGTACCACCACCAGCCAGTCGGGATTCTCGATCACGATCCGTTCCTGCCGCTGCAGCTCCCGCTCCACATAGTCCGCCAGCATCGGGCGGTCATTGGTGGCGTAGTAGGCGCGCAGGCGGTCCTGCTTCAGCTGGGGTTCCGTCGGCAGAAACGAGCATGACCAGATCTGGCAGTGCGGATGGGGATTGGAGCAGCCCATGGCAGCGCCCTTGTTCTCGAATATCTGCACCCAGGCGTACTTGGCACTCAGCTCATTGAACTGGTTGATCCACCTAGATAAAAGCCGAGTTTATTGCCTGTACTATCTCGGCCTGCGTCCACTTACTCGCCGATAACAATGTTAATTTCCGCTGCACTCATAGTGGGCAATGTGAGATTCGATTTGGGATGGAAGCACATCACACGACAGTTGCCCCGGGCCCCGGCCGTCTGGAAAAGAGGATCATCGCTGTTGGGGGGCACAGGCACGCCCTCAACCAGAGCCGGGAAGTCGTTCTCAAACACATAGGTGCTCTCGTAGGCGGGAGTTTCCTGACAAAATACGTTGCAAAACATTATGGCAAGACCCAATACCCACCCGACCACTGGTTGCTTACTATTCCGTTGGGTCTGGTTACACCGGGGCACAGGGGATTGCTGGGATCGAATTCGGGCAGCTCGTTCTTCTGCGCCTTCTCCTGCTGACCCGCCCACGGCCGTAGGGTGCGATGTGGGCAGACGAGGACCCATTGTCCGGTCAGGGGATTCAGGCGACGGTGCGGATGTTCTAGGGAATGATTATCAAATGATTTGATTCAAGTGATTCCAGTAGGAATTGGCTTCGCCAATATACACGTACCGCTGGCCACAAACTGCATCGTGTCGAAAGTCTGGCGCTCGTATCGCTGCGATCGGATTATGACTACTGGTTTACGGGCTATGGTCGCTGCTCCGCATTTGGGGCGGTGCGGTTTCACGGGACAGCGCAATGTCAACCTGCCGCGTTGCGATTACGGCTGCGATTGCTTGTTCCACAGCTCATTGCTATTGCTGTTGCTGCTGCTGCCGCCGGCTGTTTGTATAGCGTTCCAAATTGTAGTTTTGTTTTTTGCTTTGCCAAGCGCACTTCTCTCCCCCTGCCTTCATTGCGGTGCCGCTCTCGGCCCACTCTGCTTTCTCTCCGCGCTCTCTGGGACTGTGTTTAGTTTAGCACGCACTTGGCATTTAGTGGAGCTGCTGCCTTTTATAGCCTTTATCTCTCCCACTCACTCAGCTGGCTGATATGGCTGTGTGGCGTTGTGTGTTTATTTGTGGATGTGAGCAAACAGTCCCGAGCCCTTAGTGGTGCGCGGAGGTCGATAAAAGCTCATCGAGATTTTAATTCGGCGAAATCAAATCATCATCAAACTCATTTACCCAGTAGTTTGCGAGTTTTTAAACTGTTTTCTGATGGAAGGAGCCTACTGGTTGTGGACAATTTCTAAGTCCATTCTGACTGAATACAAGAGGCCGTACATAATATGGACAGTCTTATATGGGTAATTCTCCACAAAAGTTATCTAAAATGATTATGAACGGGCACGAGATCTAACGGTTTGAGCAGCAGCTCGGCCAGCTGCCTCCGAAAAAAGTTAACGGTTTGAGCAGCGTGAGCAAATTGAGCCTTGGCGTGCCCTTCGCTGTTCTTAAATGTATTTCGAAATATTGTTTAGATTAAAACTTCTAAATCACAAGCATTATGCTTTGACTTTTACTTTCATCATCATTTGCTGAATGCAAGAGGCAACAGAAAATATATGCTCTTCTAATTTACTTAAAAGGTAAAAATCAACATGTAAAGTATGATTAAAATTCGATTGAAAAATAAACTACTTGATATTTTTTAGTCACACCAAATACATTTTTAAGATCAATTTGTGCATAATACATCAACATTAATTGCATTCAAATCTTTCATTATCAGCGCTTAAACTGGTTAACGAAAAAGTGACTTCTGCCTGTGTCGCGTGCGACATTTCCGTAGTTACATTCCATTTTTGTAGTTATCTTGAAAACGAATAATTGCCCAAAATCGACCTTAGCACCAGCTATAAGTTTAAAATTTTGTAAAATAAAAATATAGTCTTGGCACTATTTTTTTTTTAGTTTGAATGCGTACAAATGTCGCTTTCATCATCAGAGATTTGCCCATATGTATATTTTATTATTTATTTATTGATTTATTCATATATTGATCTTAATGTGTTTATATGTTGCATTCGACCTACACTCTTATTTTAATACATTATGCAGCTTACATCGTGTAGTTTAGTTTTTTGTGTTGTTTATTTAAATCTTGAAACAGGCTTAGTTTTTTGTGTTGTTTATTTAAATCTTGAAACAGGCTTAATAAATCACAGTTAATCTGGAATGCATTTTTAAGAAACAAAAGTATAAAATACTTGATTTTTCTAAATTCTTTCTTAATTCCGAATATATACAGGAAAAGTAAGGTATTTACACAAATTCACAATTTTTTTTACATCTTAACTTCTTCTAGTTGTTGTTATTCTTGTTATGGTATATCAATTTCGCTAAAATTTATTTTTAGTTTAGCTTGATCTATGCAGAAGCTAATCGAAAAGGAATTCGAAAGGTAACGGTGCATGGGACAATTCGAAAAGCAAAAGAAAATATGCCTTTTTATTTTGATCATAGCTTAATAAACTCAAATTTATCCCTTAAAGAAGCCAAAGAAAATTGTTCTAATTATTTATAAAGTAACTTACAAGATTTTCGATAAAAACAATATTCAAAATAAAATAAAGAATAAAATTTAAGATCAAAACAATTTATGTGTTAATACGATACCTTACATGCAACTATTCTGTTGCATTTAGCATTGTCCTATAAACCTGTTTATATCGAATTTCTTTTAGGGAAGCTTCAGCATAGATCACGCTACCCTACAATAAAATGCATGTAAATTGGTAAACAATAACAAGTAAATGTGCCAATAGGTCGTTGTGTAAACTCAAAATAGGCTCTTAAGACCCAGACTCAATTCTGAGCACTTCTAAATTTTCCTTGCTGGACAAAGACAACAAAATTGGCAAAAGAAAGGGACTGCATAACTGCATAGCAGTAACTAATTAATTATTTGCTTTATTTTTTATGACAGGATCCAGCGATTGTCAACCAAAGACGTATCGGAAGCGGACGCTTCAACCATTCGAAATGGGGATCCAACGGAGGTGATTACCACCATTCTGGGACTTCATACCACAACGGTAAGCCGCCAATGGATGAGCTGAAGAATGTGAAGCACCAGAGCGGCAACAGCAACATGACGGCCCTGCAGTTCTTCGATAGCGGCGACATAAGCAGCAGCCAGATGGGGAGACCAAACACTCCCGTCATGGGCATGTCCAACAACAATCGCGGGGAGAACGAGACACTAAAGTCCAACGAGTCCAGCGAAGACTTGAGCCGAGCCAACGAGAACTACGTAAAGCGCGTTATGTCCGGCTTCCTGGTTGTGTCAAAGCCAAAGTCCCGGGATACGGAGGAGAAGCATCATCGGCGGTATAGGAACCAGAGCGAGGAGCCGGAGTGGTTTAGCTGCGGTCCAACCTCTAGGCTGGACACCATCGAGCTGTGCGGCTTTGACGAGGATGAAGAGAGGATGCTCAAGGAGGGCGGTGGTAGAGAGTCCGAGCGAGAGATGTCGCAAAAGCATAAGGTGGACAACAACAAGTACAAGTGGGCGCCGTCAGAGCCCATGGCGCGTCATAAATACATGGCCAAGCACGACAGCAATAATAACCAGAATGTGGAGAATATGAACAAAGTTTCAGCTGCTGGCGATCATCATCATCATCAGAAGGAGGAGAAACGTTCAGGCGGCGGCGGCGGCGGCGGCATCCGCTCATTTCAGTTTGATAAATTCAATCAAAGTCAGCAGCCCTTTGAAAATGGCAATGGCAACTATGTAAATCAGCAACAGCAGCAGCAACAGCCGCAAACCAATTCAAATAATTCCAAATTCATGTCG
The DNA here is from genome assembly GCA_018904745.1 of Drosophila orosa. Lineage (NCBI taxonomy): Eukaryota > Metazoa > Arthropoda > Insecta > Diptera > Drosophilidae > Drosophila > Drosophila orosa. Next base: position 11,808 of record JAEIIH010032714.1, read on the forward strand.
TTCTTTTCCCGAGAGAGGAACTCCTCCTCATCGTCGCTTAACGAGTTCTTCAAGCAGGCGATGAACAACCAAGGCCATGCTAACAACAATCTAGACCAGCAGCCAAAGTCGCTGGGACAAATGAGCCATGAGATGCCATCGGTGGAGCAGCTGGAGGCCAAATGGCGTCGCAACTCGCTGACCTCTGGCGTGGAGTCTGTCCACAAGCACAATAATGATAACTTCCAAAAGCTGATTGGCTCCCTCAGCGCCACTAAGCCGCAGCAAGCCGTTCAAGCGCAGCCAGTCGTTGGCAATGATGCCATATCCAACTTTATCATCCAGCAGCAGCAGTACCAACAGCAGCAGCAGAAGCAGCATGTCCTGATCCAGCAACAGCAACAGCAGACCGCATTTCTGGCGGGCCTGCAGCTAAAGGCGATCCTCGGCAGGGCCGACACCCAGCTGCTCCTTTTGCGTTTGACCAAAGGTGAGTTTTAACCGACTCCTAATAAACATTTTTCTGTAGCCAGAGAAACATGAACTAAAACAACGTGAATAGCGCGATATGTATAAGTTTTGAGCGATTCGATTAAATAAAAGGGAATATTAGTTTCATTACTGATTAAACTTGCTTGCAGGTGAGATCTCGAAGCACGGACTACTGGTACAGCTGGCCAATCCACGCCTGCCGACCATGGACCGCGAGGCCATCACAGCGGTGCTGCAGTTCACCAACACCCAACAACAACAGCAGCAGCATCAGCAGCAGCTGGATATGCTCTCCAGCACCGTAATTGCTAGCCAGTTGCAGAATCTGCACAACCTGGCTATTGTCCAACAAACATTGGCTGCGCGGCAACAGCAACAACAGCCGCAGCAATTGTCGCAAGAGGATCTGCAAGCCCATGCCAATGTCATAATGCGAAATGCTGTGATGAAGCGCAAGATGGAGGAGCAGACTTCAAAGTTGATTAATGCCGGTGGTGCCAAGCAGCATCAGCAACTATCTCGTGGTGGGCAGCAGCAGCAACGCCATGCTGCTCGACAGGATGCCGTTGCCTCCAATGCCCTCTTGCATGCCCTGATTTCTGGAACTGGCAACAACCAGCCTGCTGGACATCTGACGGCACCGGGACAGCAGCAGGCCCATCGACGTGGCGCTGCTGCTGATACAAGCATACGATTCGCAGAGAACCAACATTTCCAAACCGCTGCTGATCCCAGCCAGCCGCACTTCCAATCGCAGTACAAGCAGTATCAGCCACAGCAACAGATTATTCGTCACCAGAACACCAATAACAATGGAGGCGGAAACAATAACTTCAACAAGTCGCAAATGCAGGCCCAACCGACGATTGCAATGCTGCCTAATGGCGGAGGTGAGTGTTTTTAAAATGTTGAATATTATCACGGACATGAGGCCCCTTTTTGTTTCTTGGTATTATCTGTAGACGGTCTGAGTCAGGTGGGTCGTCTTTGCATTTCTCGAAAGCCCTGCAAATATGTATGCACTGTATGAGCACTTTCACGTATTATATTTGTAAACTGGTTTTTTGATTGCTGCAAACACTGCAGTTATTGTTTACTCACCTCGAAGCGCCAAGATGTTGATTCAAGATTATCAGTTGAATGCTTCCCGTCAAGGATTTTCTTGGGATTGGATATGGATATTTCTATAAAACAGAATTCTCCGAAGAATCTCAGTAAATTATAGCAATATCCCACTTTGCCAATTATATTCCTTGTAATTGTAACGAAATTATAATTATTGATGTCATTCGAAATACACATAAATACCGCAAAACATAGTACAAACTATATAAACTATATCCATATAAGTACAAAGTACATTTATAGGACGCCCTATATCCAAAAGCTTCCTTGGAAAGCATCCAACAAAATTTGCATTTTGTACAAGAATTTTTGTTTATATAAATTTTTGTAAAGCTATTTCAGTTAACAACTATTAACTGTAAGAAAACTTCCTAGTTTTCGAAAGAATAATCAAAATAATGTACTTTACTATACAAACTCTAGACATATCTACCGTAGAGAACTTCTCAGTCCCCTTTTGTGAGTCACCGATTGTATTTGCCGCTGAGTAAGTTATGTGCGCAAGCGTTTTACCCATCGATCTCCTCCCCTTATTATCGTAAAGTGTTACGTATGTGGGACATTCCCAGATCTAAAAGGTATTTGCATCTCTTGCTTGATTTGCGGGCTTTTGCCTTCAATTGTTCAAAGCACCTACGAGGAGAGGCATATTATTTCTAACAACATAGCTAGGCTTTATCAACGGAACGGAGACGGATTCCGAACGGGTATATGCAATCGGATCCGGTAAGGGGAAGTCAAGTCGCCGGCACGCACGATTATGAAAATCATGTCAAGAGCAGAGCTTACATATATTGACACAGCGCTTGTTTATTTCGTTTCTCACTGCAACAATAGAATACATTAAAATGAGCAAAGGAACTCCCATGACATCCGTTTCGGATTTCTGATTTCTCTGAGCCCAGAGCCCACTCTCAAAGTGCCAAACTATTGTAATTTCGTTTCGTATTTTTATTGCATAATTAAAAGTAATGGCCAAAGGCCGCCTACTAGGTGTGGGAGGCGGGGTCATGGACTTTTCCGGCAAATAGTATGTTCCCAGTGGACTCCTCCTCGATGAAGAACACGAACGGCCGGTTCACGTTGAACTCCTCGATGGTGGTGCTGCCGCCGAACTTGTTCTCAATTTCCACAACGGTGGCGGCATACGCCTCCGTTCCCTTCTCGTTCACATTGATGCCGGCCTTCTGTAGGATGTTTGAGACCTTAACCTTGCCAGCCACGTCTGCGCCTCGGGTTAGTCCTGGCAGCGACGCAGAGTCCTCGAAGATCTCGCGCACTCCCAGGCCGCGGAGCGTGTCCTTGAGGTTCTTCTGGTAGTCAAAGTGGAACTTGGGCAGCGTCACCTTCACCTTGACCTCCTCCATGGCCCATTGGGCGCCCTTCAACTCGTCATTCTCTAGATTGTGGACCAGCTCGTGGATGCCATCAATGGCGTACGGCAGTAGCACAAACATGGAGTTCTTGCCCTTGTAGGGCAGCCGTAGGATCTGCGCCTTCAGCTTCTCCGAGTTGGTGTAGTAGAAGTATTCGGTCTGCTCCATGTACTCGGCCCGTGACTGCGACTGTGCGTCTTTGCCGCGGAAGAAGGCTCCCTGGAAGGTGCTGGAGAACTGCCGCCTCCACAGCCCGTTGAAGTAGATGAGGTTCGTGAGCAGCATCACGCTGCTGCGCACATTGTCCGGCGTCACCAGCTGTTGGAGTCGGCCCTGCGTAATGTTGTTGGCCCAGGCATTAATGGCATCCGCCGAGGCGTCCGCGTTGGCAAAGTCCAGCGCCTCCACTTCGCTGTCGTAGAAGTGCTTCAGCGTGGCGGTGAACTTCTGCTGCGTCTCGATGAAGCTGTCCGTAAAGAGCTTGGTCCGCACGCTGAGCGTGTCATGGAGCTGGTTCTCCTTCTTGAACGAGTTGAGGGTCTTCCGGTAGAACTCCCGCACATTATTCTGCGACCGGATGTCTGTCTGCGTGTTGGCCAGCTCCTGCTGCGTCTGCGTCCCGGCGCCGGCGGCCTCTGCTAGCAGGGCCAGCACCAGTTTCACCGAAAACGGCGAAATTATAACATTATTGGCCGCTGTCTCGTTTTGCAGCACCGTCTTGAGCAAATGCCACGAGAAGGGGTCGTGCGAGTCGCTTCTGAACGGCACAAAGGTGTCTACATCATCGTAGATTCCTCCTACTGCGCCGGATAGCGCCGTTCCCGTTCCAGCGACACCAGTGGGCACCTTGTCTGTCCGCGTTTCAAACACGCCTTGGGGCGTCGTTATCGTCATGGCCGTCGGTATGGAGTTGCCATCGGTGGCACCCAAAATCAGCGCCAGCACCAGCAGCAGCACGTCCGGATTCCTGCTTATCATTGTCATTGCCATTGTGGCTGCTTTCGGTGTTGCTCGCTCGATCTTCTTCGATCTTCGATTGGCGATTGCCTTTGCTTTGCGTTTCTTTTCCGCTTCTCTAGGAGAGGCAGTGGGGAAAAACAACTGTTAAATAGGTGCGGGAGCGACGTGCGGGGGGGCTCGAAAGAGCGTCAAGCTAGCGATTAACCGTTCGACGCGCCGTTCCAACTGAGAGTGACTCTGGAGGCTGAGCGAGCAGGCCATTTTAAAAACCAGCTTTAAAGCTGCTCTTCCCGCCGCTGCTGCTGCGCCGCTGCCGAGGCTGCGCGTATGTGCTTTTATACCCATTGAGTACAAGGGTTTCATAGCTTTGCGCTAATCAAACTGGTAAAAGAACCCATTACGAACCAAATGAATGCATATATGTATTTGGAGTCGGCATGATTAGAACATTTAATGTAGCCAAGTCCGTCCGTCCCCATAAAGACGGATCTCAGAAACTACAACAGGTAGGGCTACCACAAAACTTTGAGTACCGGGTATCTCGTAGTCGAGCACACTCGACTGTGGTTTTCATACGTGTTAGTGTTGGGACTCCCAGCCGAAGGCGCATACGTCTTGGTCTTCTCGCCCAAAAAAAATGTGTATGGAGCAGTAAAGTATTAAATTTGTTGGCTTTACACTCAGAGCATTGCAAATAGAGTCTTATTGATGGTTCTTACTTTAAATTGGGGTAAATAATAGACAGATTACATGAAGTTATTTGATGTTATATAAAGTACAACAAATATCAAGTTGAAAGTGTGATATAATCGGTTAATCACATAACAAAAGCTAAGATAATTAGTTAATCATATCAGAATTTATTACATTTAAAGTTCTTATTCAATGTTTTATGTTTGTTAATGCATATATTCATATCCGCTAATAGGGTTTTTGCCTGGCCTTGGAAGTGGGGATTTTGCATATTCTATTCCAGTGTGACGTCAAAGTTCATTTCCCAGTCGTCCAGTGACTGTTTTTTCTCTTGTATATTAAGTTATCTTCTGTCCGTAGAGGTGAAAGATTTATTTGGCTTCCCCGTTTCAAACGGGTTAAAACTAAAGATTCGATTTCTTGAAAAACCCAGACAATTTTGAATTTTATATCACCTTTCGCCAGTGCTGCGGTCTGGCAACGCAGTCGGCCAACTGTGGCCAAGATTATGTTTGTCATCGATTTACGGTCACTCTGGGGCTGATGTAACAGCTGCGGCGGCAAGGAAACTAAACTCAGCTCATGCATTTCTTTAGTTTCAATTAAGTTGCCCCAAGTTTATAACAAAGGCAACAAAAAGTACTATTGGCAAATAAATAAACGACATCACAGCTCGTGCCATGCAAATTCGTCGTCCGAAAGGTGTAACAGTTCCGCAGTTGATGGTGGTCACCGCTATTGGTGTGCTGGGAGGGATTTACATTTGGCAGCCTCTGATACTGAAGTTCAAAAACGAGAAGAAAACGGAAGGCGCCGGCGAATCAACATCTGATCCTAAAAAGTTCGACTCATTCGAGCCCGCTAACATATACATTCACACTGATGCACTTCTTTCCTTTCTTTATTGCAGATGAGTTTCATTAACGGCCTCAAGAAGTTCGCCACAACGACTGTCGGTCTGATGGCCATCGGCGTCGGATCCACCGCTCTCATCTACACCACCCATCGTCTACTTATTAAGCCCCATTTCAACGAGAAACGCCGACTGGAGGCGGAAGCATGTGCGGAGTATCTGTTCCAGCAGGAGACGCATGCGTCGCCAGTCGCGAGATCAAGTCCCAATCAGAGCGATTACTAATGCCAGTGATTTTATAAAAATCTTACTTACTTTTTACTTATCGAGTCTAGTGTAAGGATTAGCTCAGAAATTCGATGCTGTAACCACTGCGGTGGAGAATGCAATTGAAATTTCATACTTTCAGTTTGGGACGAGGGGACGGGGACACGATGTCCATCCAGAACCTCCAGAAACCAGATCATTTTCCTATGTTCCATTTATAGAGTACTAAACAACGTCCACGTTATATATCCAATTTGAAATTTTATGGAAGCAATATACTTGAATTTGAATAATCAGTGAAACAAACATACATGCAATCGGTTGGAAATAAACAAACATACGAAAGCTACCCTAAGCATAAACAAACGCATTAAAAATATATTGCAGGAGGAACCAGCCAGCTGGATCAACGCATCCCCTTGAACAGGCTCAGGCAGCTACTGTTTTCCTTGGCTCCCTGCTGCTCCTTCTTCCTAAGAATGGCCCTTCGCTTGTGGGTGGGAATGAAGCTCCACACCGAGAAGGTGTCGTCCAGGCCGACCGTGGCGATGTTCGTCCCATCCGGATTCCACATTAGAAATATTGTGCCGCGCTCAGAGTTGCACATCAGGTCCACCAATCGATTTAGTGACGCCAATACCAAGATCTCGCACGTCACGCAGTTCATGTCATCTGGAGATACTGGAAAAGAGAAAACAGTCCTAGTGCTAGTCCTAGTCGTTGGCCTGCCCAAAATGCTCACCGCTCCGAAGGACATTGACCAGCAACTCGCCCGTGATCTTGCTAAAGGTAACCGTCTTTATGGTGATCCTGTCATCCCGACGCTTGTACGAGGCGACAAACTGGCGGCGTGGAATGTTTAGGATGAATATGGAGGCAGGACGACGCTCCGCTGAAGAGAGAATAGCGAAACATTGGGAGTTTTTAATTGTAGCCGTAGTAACTATAGTAATATTTGGATATGTATGCTAATAATTATACAAAATTGCAAGGGTAGAATTAAAATGCTTTTAGAGCCAGGAACTGAAGTAAACTCACCCACTACCATATCCTCGCCAGTCCAGGGATGCCAGTCGAAGACCACCGATCTGCCACCCAGCTTTAGCATGCGCTTCTTCAGGGCCCCATCGAATATGTAAATTGTTCCGCTGGTGTCGCTGGAGGCAAAATACTTTTGGGTTGGGCTGAACTTAATACTGGTGACCTTCTCGCGGTGTTCGCGAATCGGCTGGTTTCTCAGCTTGGGCAGACCCAGCACCATGATGGTACCGCTCATGGTGCCACAGAGTATCTCTTTGCCGTCGGGTGACCATTCGATGCAGGTGATGCACCCGATGGACTTGACGAAGAACTTGCGATACGCGACCTCGAACTCCATGCTTGACTTGACCTCCCAAAGGTCCAGGACTGCGCGGTTAAATCAAATGATTATGTGGGTAAACGGTTGGGTATGTGTGGCCTACCTGGATAGTTGCCGTCGAAGCAGCCAATGGACAGGTACTTGCCGTTTGGCGAGTACCTCAGCGCAGTCGGTGAGTCCACACTGAATATCATGGTGGTCTCGTCAAGGTTATGCCATAGCATAATGTCCTGGCCGGATGAGACGGCCACCATGTCTTTGGGCGACCAGTCCATCATGTTGTAGTCAACGGGACTGACAATGCCTGGCATCTCGTGGGTGGCATTCTGAATGGCGATCGGCCTAGGTCTCGGATTGCACGGCCAGTCGAAGTCTGCAGAGCCACTGGTCACTGATTCCGGCAATGTGCCCTGCAAACTGCTGAACTGCAACAGGCGGCGCTCCTGGATGCCAAAAGTGCTATTGATGGCTGAGATGAAGCCGCTCTGCCGCCAATAGCTGGCCGTCCACAGGACGCCCTATTGGTAAAGTTATTAAAATGACTTATAGACTCGAATGTACGCCCACCGTTTCCAGAATATCCCGCTCTTCGCGCTGGCCAATAAACTTCAGATTAAGATCGACGCCATCCTGATGGAATCGCTTGGGTATAAACCTGTCACCGCTGCTGTGGCAGAGCACCTGACTCTTGGTCTTTGCATTCTGAAAAATTGTATTCTTTACATTTTGTATTCCTGGGGATCTGCTTTTGGTTGTACTTTGTAGGACGCCGTTTCCTGCTGCCAGTTCTTGCGGCGCACTTTCGTGAAAGGCGTCAGGGACTTCTTGTCCATTTTTGAATTCTTACTGGGAGTATCGCACACACTCATCTCGACGAACATTAAAATCCATACTGATCAGACAGCGCCATCTTACTCAGCCCGTGTCTAGTGCCTAGCCCTTGACATAGAGAGAGAGAGAGTTATTACAGTTAGAAGGGTTAGTTAGCCCTAAAAATGATTTAACTAAACTATGCAATACCCTTTTATTATAGTTAATTTCGTAAGTATTTTAAATTTGATTGTCTCAAAGAAACAGGGTTTTCTTTTCCCTACATTTTAATGAATTGCATATAACGAAATAGTAAAATATGTTTTTGATTTAAAAATAAGGTAAAATATTAAGATATGGAGCGCATATATCTATAATTCTATAACCTTGTAGGTTATTTTAATTTTAATCAGTAGTTTGTAACACAGTGGAAAGACCCGACCCTGTGAAGTATATACATTCATATATTATTGATCAGCATCCACAGGTTAATCTAGCCTGCATTCCAAAAAGCCTTTTTATATCAGATGCAACTACTAACCTTTATATTATTTTTAACAACTTTATTCTGGCCCATGTAAATATCTTTTACACACATGTTAATACTTAGGCATAGCCTCTACTTTATATTGTTTACATTATTAAGACTTAGCTAGGATGAGGATGCGCTGGTGGATCGCCTTAGCGGCGTTGTCCACAGGCTACCGCAAGACGGACAAATGTCGCGCTTTTGTAAGTAGGTGTGGATGCAATCGCGATGGAACTGGATCTGGCAGGAACCGCATCTGATGTCCCATAGCACCAAGCCCTTGCACAGGGTGCAGTTCTTGATATGCTCCGAGTAGCTGGAGCTGAGGTAGAAGCTCAGCTCCACGAGGCTGCGGGGCCCCAGGTAGATGTACTCGTCCTTGTCCAGGAAGTAGCCCATCTGGCTCCACTTCTGCAGCAGTTGCTGCATGCGGCTCTTCTTCGGCGCCTTGGCCAGACCCTGCAGAAAGATCTCGTTGTAGGCAACGTTCCACGGTATGCGGCAGTCGTCCGCGGTTGCTATCTTGTCCAGCAGTTTGGAGAAATACTGGCACTCCTCTGCCGTCATACCCGTGTTCGCAACGGTGTCCGGCGTGGCGTCTGTCTTGGCGTACACCAGATACTCCTTACCCATGAGCGGGTACTTGATAAAGACCAGCGATTGGCCCAGATCCCGGATGGAGTCGTTTATTTCATTCACGAATGCCTTGATCGCCTCCTTGCTGGAGGGCTTCGCCACTTTGTGGCTGGCGCAGAGCGGAGTCAGGATCTCGTCGATCCCCTCGTAGCAGAGATAGCTGTGGTTTTTGCAAGCGCGGATAAATCCACGTTTTACCACCTCCATGTTTAATATTAGTAAATGAATCCTCGAAATTTAATATTTTTGTTTGCACAAAAAAACCGCGGAGAAATGCTTTTGGGATAAATTCAATCTGGCATGCGGTCATACTGAAAATTCTGAAAAATTTTACGTGGGGTATCAGTATTTTTGAAATAAAACAAATTTAGTTTTTTGGTTTTCAATTTTATTTTATTTCCTGTTCTCAGCCTTAAAATTAACAGCACAACAGTTAATATACTCGGAGAGCTTCGCTTTGATTTAAATAGAGCGTACATATGTAATAATAAATTGTTTCTTATCAGAATAAATAAAATGTAGTTAAAAATGTAACTGAGTAAACTAATCGGGGATATTTACACCAATTGTGGTTAGATCGAACAAGAATTTTCTATTTAAACATACGTAAGCGATGCCCTTCATCTTATAACTTTTTTCCGTAAAATCCTAAAAGTCTGATTCTCGTTGACACCGGACTCTGAACATGCTCCATGATCTCCATCTGAATATATGTTCGTTTTGCGGTTTCAGCGAATATATTTTGTAAGTTTGCATATTTTTCGATGCCAAATAAATAAGAGAAAAGGTAATAGTCTATAAGTATTTGTATTAATATTTACTAACCCATTGGTTTATGTTATGCGAATATATTTAAATAAGTTACACATGTGTATGCACAGAGAGACAGTGAAATAAAAATAATAGGCTTTATATATCTTATCGTGTTTATCAAGTATATATATAGTATTCGTGTGTGTCAGCCTTTTCAGCTTTAATATCCTGATTACTGCGCCATTAAATCGTTGCAATCCACAATTTCAAAATAACTGAAAACTTGATTTTCATTTACGTTTACAGCTAGGGTTACAAATCACAAGGGAAACGAAGGGTAATAATCTAATTTGTACATTTTTCGTATGTTCCATTTCAAATGAGACCAATTTTCAAATAAATAACAACAAAGGAATCGTTAAAATAATTTAACTTATATATACACATTTCGCTGCTCACACGCTCTAACCTATAAGAAAATAAAAATACGTTTAGAACAAATCAAAAATATTTCGAGTTTTCTTAAACAAAAATGTGTTAAAATGCATGGCTTTTGTACAATAGAGGCGATAAGGAACTGAGAAAAAAAGCTGCGATTAAGTAATTTGTACTTACATGGTTAGTCGCGTGTTAGAATCTAAGAAATTAGAGTATGAGAAACAAATACAGAAATTAAAACGAACATTCTCAACTGCTCTGTGCGCTATAAGAAGCCTTTGTTAATTGGTTATTCTGACTCTGGGACTCGGGGTAATCATATTTGGTTTTCCATCTGTGCTTCGCATTCAATTCGGTTTACCAAGGAAAATTAGACAGAAAGCAAAAACAAACACAAATTATAAATTAAAAGAACAACTTGTTGTTGAATCTCTCGATGTTCCACTTAAATGTTTACATGAAATTATTAGTAACCAGGCTAAGATCATTCGCAAGGTGATTACTGGCTTCGTTCAATTGGATAGACTTTTGGTTACCAATAGATGTATGTAGTTTGTTTAGGATGAGTTGTTGAATTGGAATTGTTGGAGATGAGTTGTTGAATTGGAATTGGAATTGTTGAGTTTGTTGTAGTATTGTTATTGTTACAGAGCAACCAAAGGGAAATTGAAAAAGGAGTCCAGATGAGTTAGTTAGATGATTGGTTGGTTGGTTTGTCGAAGGAAAGATAAAAAAGAAAGAAAGATGCCGCAGAAATGAATAGAATAAATTAATATTTCATTGCTGAGAGAGTACAGTTATTAATTTGGTTATACAAGTATAAATATATTTGGAAAGCATGCATTAATCAGTAATCAGTAGTTAACAGTCAAAATAATATTACAAAAGTGTTGTATAATCGTAGACTAGATACCCCTGCCGCCGTTTAACAACTTAATCAAATAATCAACAATAATTAACAATAAGATTTCGTCCTGCTTATACCACAGAATCAACAGTTAAATTATACAAAAACCAAAAATCACACGTTTTATGCATATATATATGCAGGTTAAAGTAGTTGGCCGAATTCAATAACAAACTATCTACGGTGTAGATTCTTTCTGCTTTTTTTTGGATTTAGTTGCGCCTAGGATTAGTCTTTGGTGGTGCTTGGGGGTGCTCTTCATTCTTTCGGTTGTTATTCAATATTTCGGTAGCTAGCAAGTAGATGGTGAGCATCGCCGGTGGTGTACTTGATACTTACGCGACTGAGTGAGTTGCGTCGCCCGACGCTGGCTCCTGCTCCCGGCCCAGGACCACCGTCCTGCTGACTGAGCCCGTTATTCCCAGTGTCGTTGTCTATGCAGATATCCGAGTCGGAGTCAACGCGCCTGAACTCGCTGCCATCCTGCACATAGGAAATTTGATTCATTTGATTCAGCGGAGGCTCCAACTCAAATCCAACACTCACCTGCGTAAGCTGCTGCGTTGTGGTGAGTAGCCTGGCAATGGGATTGCAGCACACTGGCAGCGTCTCGAGTAGTGTGGGACGCGAGTGCGTAAGCAAGGGCTTCATGTACCTAAGATATTGGAAATAGTTTTTAGAAAAATGAGTACTCATTGGTGCTTATCACTTACTTAGTATCGAAGCTTCCCCAGATCCTGGCCAGAATGGCCTTCTCATGACTGTTGCGGCGTCTACCGCTAGCACCGCCCAAGCCGCCATTTGGACCATCGACTGGTGTGTCCAGGTTCGACTCCGTTCCCCCGGACATGCGCATCTTCCCGCGGCCGCCTCCTCCTCCGCCGCCGTTCTCAACATCCTGCAAATAACCATCAGACTAACACAGATTTCAATTAAATGGTTTTAGCTCTACATTAAACAGGAGGGGTTATGAGCGTAAAAATCAAGAATAAATGGGAATAAATTAAATAAACTAATAGATAATAATTAAGTACAGTAATTAATAATTGTACAGTACAGAACGGAATGAATAATGAGATCATATCCCAACCTACCGTCTGCGGGTGTGAATTGTCCATTGAATTGTAAACCTTTTTATTAACAAATGGTTTAAAATGTCGTGAGGTGCGCAGAAATGTATAAATATTTAAAAATCATGAGTTAAATACTACTCTCTTTAAATAATACAAGAGAGAATTGGAAATGGAAATTGAGCCGCTTCAAGCACCAAGAAACCTTACATTAAATTAACCCTTCTTCTTTCTATGCTGCCACTTTGTTCATTTTAGCTACGAATGGCTAGGTGTAGCCGTGATGCAAGAATATAAGGTGGTCTTATCACGATAGCTGCTCCCTTTTGAGGATGCTGTTGCTCCTCCTAGACCATGTCTGACGCGGATATATCTGCAAATCTATTGTTTTCAGCAAAGCTAATGAGACCACCTTATATGTGCAGCTACAAAATGTCAAAGTGGCCGCATTGCTGCATGCTATAAGAAATAAATTCTCTTATACACCATTCTCTTATACTCACACTGTGCACTTGATAATTATTTAATTGTTCAGTCTCATCGTCGACGCCAACTCTGTAATTAAAACAGGAAGTAGTAAGTAGTTATTCGCTGATACGTGGGCTGACTTGTAGCTTGTACTCACGGTATTTTCAACCAATTGAGCAGAAAATTGGCTGCACCGCCCTGGATAACCACCGTGAAGATGACAATCAGCGATGTGGCAGTCAGCATTGTCTGTCGCGCATCCGACACTGTATTCCGGATGGCCAAGGCAAAGGACATGGCACCACGAAGTCCTGCAAATAATTTCACATGTTGAGAGGATGCTCTGGGAAGCGATAGGTTGAGAGAGGACTTGCCAGCAAAGAACAGCATATGCTGGAAGTTTGGTGAGATTTTCGGCTTTCGCTTGATGTTGAGCAGCCAGGATAAGGGATAGACATTCACGGCACGTCCTATAGCGGCACAGATCTAAGCATAAACAAGTATTCATATTCAAATTCTTTCGTTAATAACAAATAATAAACTTACGAAAGCGGTTATGATGAAGCCAGCATCAAAGTGATGCTTGGGGAAAGTAAACATCGACACACCAATATAGGAAAAGATGAAGTTCTCTGCAAGAAAATTGAGCAGCTCAAAAATCTGCTTGGTGCGTTGCCTCGAGTCCTCCGACAGATTGTTGTAGGTGTAGTGAGCCTGGCAGATGCCGCAGAAGAGCACGGCCACCACTCCGGTGAGTTCCGTGGCCTCGGCCAGTAGGAAGGTGCTATAGCTCATCAGCACGAAGAGTGCCGACTCCAGCAGCGGAAAGTCGCGCACTCGTGTAAACTTGGTCATGTGTGCAAGAGTTAAGGAAGCAAACGGGCTGTGGGAATAAGGGGTTAAGGGGTCTTGGGCTAAGCCTATAAATTGTATGAAAAGGATATCAGTGCTGTCAAACAGCCCATGGCGGCGCCTATCATCAGTGACAATAGGAAGATGGAGAAGAAGTCGCTTAGCGAGCGCAGGAAAGCCGTGGTTTCAAACTCCCCCGTGTTGGAATAATGTTCGCCATAGTTCTGAATGGCTCTGCAGGGGAGAAAGGAGCGCAGATTGGCATTAGATTTTGCTCTTTTAAAGAGACTAGCACACACTCACCCGCTGAGGACAATGGCAACTGCATCGTTGAGCACAGATTCGCCCAAGACTAGCGCATACAGATTAACATCGACCCGAAGGTCGTTGAATATGGCCAGAATGGTGAGCGGATCTGTGGGCGATATCAGGGCTCCAAAGTATAGAGTGTCCAGGAATGTGAAGCTGCTGCTCAAGTACTTTGGCATCAGCTTCACACAGCCGTACATGAAGCCGCCGATTAGGAAGGCCGACAACGTGGTGCCCACAATGGCAAAGGTAAGAATGGCCCCCAAATTCCGGAAAAAATATTTCTGCCAAATCAAAGTCCAGTTAATAATATATAAACAAGTCAAATGATGGCCACTAAGCTAACCTTCTTCAGACTGTAACCCGCGTAGAAGATGATGGGCGGCAGGATGATGTTAAAGAATACTTCGGGATCGAATGTGGCTTTCAGATCGATTTCATTCTCATCCACGTCATGCACCTGGCCGCGAAAGACATAGGCGTACGTCTTAATGCCCTCCGGCAGCTTGGTTCCGTTCGTCTGATTAACTGGGTACTATGTACAAATGGAAAGCAATTACTTATGGACCTTGGTTTTGAGCGGTTTCGCTTACCTTAAACCAGAGCGTATCGGGCGGCAGCTTATCACTGTATGTCGGCGTACCCTGCGGCTCCACCTGCATGTGGACGAGGGTGTTGGCGGTGCCGGCATAGCGTATAATTGCACCCACAATGAGGCCTGGAGTGTGGAGTCAACAAAGTAAAGATAAAACCTTAATTTCTTAAGCCTTTTTATTATAAGCTTATTTCTGTCTCGAAAAAAACCACTTTTTGCGTGTCTGATCAAAATAGGGAAAGAGCCCAAGCGTAATTTAAATTACAAAGGCCGACAATATTTAAAAGAAACTCAGAACCAAGAAGCGGAACATACAATTCTGAAGGTTTTTGGATGCACTTGACTCGGATCCGGCCTAAACAAACTCACTATACGTCAGGTTTCCGAGATATTTTATCCTAAAAGTGTAAATAATACATTTGAGATTCTGTATCTTCAATAAAAATTTTTGTTTCAAAACGATCGGTACGACGTCTTAAGGTACTGTTCTTATCTTTAAGAATCAGTTTTTAAAATTAGATAACATCTTTTTTTGACTCCGAATATTTTACTTTTTAACGAAAGTGGTGAGTGTGCGTGCGGCGAAGTGGCGAGTGGCGAGTGTGGAGAGTGGCGAGGGACGAGTGTAAATGTGGGGAGTGTGGATGTGACGAATTTGACAATATGTATATGGAAAAATATTGATATAAATTGAAAGGACCCATAAGGAATTTCCAAATCTTGGAAGCTAATTTTGAAAGGCAAGAATAGTACTTTTAAATACCGTAAGGATATTTTTGAGAAAAAAATTCATACGTTAGCTACAGAATCTCAAAAGCATTAAAGAATCCGTCTCTTTGAATTTTTAGATTAAAATATCTCCAAAAAAACCAGGCGAATAGGAAATTTTTTTTGAGGCTGGATTCGAGTGCGGCGTATCAAAGACCTTCGGAAACGTATATTCCGAAAAGCTGTCGGCCTGTGTTTTTATTTTGGGGGAAAATTGGTAAAAACTAATTTAAAGTGCGTTTTAAAGATGTCGATAAAAAATACAAATAAGAGAAAATCAAGTTCAAAATTTCCCATAAATATTGTTAGTCACGGCCAGTCTGGCCTGACCTATCACAAAATGTGAGAGTGAGTATGACTAATATGCGTCAAGACTTGATAAGAGTCTGTTTAGCTGAACCTTATCAGCAGGGGTAAAGCAAAACGCTCAAGTGCTTAAGAATGCTTTATCATTCCGGCCATTCGCACACGGAATCTTCAATGTTTTACTTTCCGCATACATTGCGGGAGCACGAACCCCGTAAAAAGCACAACTTGTGGGAATGATCAAATGATCGGGCTGGCACAACAAAACGATTTCGCTTAATAATATTTTCTAATTTACGCCCTGCTCTGCCTGCCTGCACTTTTGTAAACTCTGCCCAGTCCCGTCGCCAAACCTGTTTTATTGAATTGTTTCATTAGCTTCAATTAGCTTGGAAGAAATCTGGTTGGCTCTTCCAAAGCTACGACGTGCGAACAATGTGCATATATGCATAGTACGGACTGTATATGAGAAAGTTAGAATAACAAAGTACTCAGCGCATTGGCACGATCATCAGCGGGCACGGGCACTGAAACTGTATTGGTTTCGGAAAACCCCGACCACGTCAAGGTCCCCCATGTCGTACAAATTGTTCGTTCTATTGCCATTGCGTGCTGATTCTTCTATCTAGCCATTGTTACTGCTGTGGCCCGGGGTTGCTAACTCTTAATGCCTTCCCAATGAAGAAGGTAGGGCAGGTGCCACGACGGACGTGCACAATGCGTAATTCCGAAAGTGTGACAACAAAGAGGTGTCCGTGAAAGCGGCGGCGGACCAGGTTCAGCAGGTGACACATACTCGAGGGCCTTCAACTTGAAAGATGTCGAAGGGAGTGAGAAAGCCCGAGTCCGAACCTACATACATACGTACCGTAGATGACAGCCAGGCCGGTCTCGTGCAGCCAGGAGACGCGATGGTGCTTAAAGAGCCAAATGGTTAGGACGGTGAGGGCCAGCAGGAACACGAAGACGAGCAGATCGAGGCTTTGGATGCGGTGATTTAGCGTGGCCTTGGCATCCAGTGCAATGTCCGTGTCCGTGGCCGAGCACCCCGGGATAAGGGTGCACAGCGCTATTCCGGCCAGGAGGGGAAGTAGGCTAATCCGCCAGCGGCCGTGCGACGTCGATGTCATGTCTATTTCCGTAACCATATTGCAGTGGGTCATTCTGACGGCTACTGCTGCATGCGGCGCCCGCATCCGAAATCGATTTTCGCGTTACGACGTTGTAAGCGCGACGCGCGGTACGATGTAATTGATTTCGCGCACAACTCGAGAGAGGGGGAGGACTTGGAGCAGGACAGGACGGCGCTGGCCACGCACAGGCGGCGCCAGGGAAGTGTTTTCGGCCTCCTTTTTGCCCTGTTATAGTCGCGATTCCGTTATATAAATAAAGTTGTCCTTAAAAAGCTTAAACCATTTTCCGCACTCTGTATAAAAAAAAACAGTCAGTTCATATGGAAACAACCGTACGTAGTGTGGCCAGACTGGACTGTCACTGAAATCCCCATGTTGTGAGCCGCTCAGGAGCTGAGCCAGCTATTTTGAGGGGCATCTATGGCGCGAATGACTTTTACTATAAACTTTCAATAAATTAAATATTGTTTATATTGATTTATGTTTTTTGTATTTTAAATCGGAATATCTTAATTGAGAAGCGAAAGATGTGGATAAACATGGCAGTACCTTTTAAAAACATAATATAAATAAATAATAAATAAATACAAAACCTAGGGCAGGTTATTGTCCGAAAATCTATATAACTTGTCGTAAATACAAACCAGTTTTCACAACGCCCTGTAATTTACCTGAACGAAAAGGATTATCGCAGTCCTGTCCAATCATTTATAATTTTGTCGAGTCGAAAAGGATTTAACAGGGAGTTCCGGTTTCTGGTAATTTTAGCATGCGCATTTTCTAGGTATGATATAATGCAACTAAATTTTTGTCATAACTGAAGTTTTGAGAATTACAAAATCTGAGATCAAGTACATAACTTTATTTGGCATCCAAGTACGTAAATTTAAGATGCATTCGCACCACCTACGGTGCGCAGGGAGGGCAATAACCAAGAACTTGTGCTCTCCGCTTGGCACGCTCCGTCATTTCCTTGTAGACGGCGACGGGAAGCAACTGGAGCCTGGACACGGCTCCGTCTCCATGGCAGACGGTAAGGAGCGACGAGCCGCCGCACAAAAGCTGCCCATTAATCAATATTTCAAGCACAGTGGCTAAGAAAATTCAGAAGGCCCTGGGGGTGGAATCTGGCTATCACACAATACCAAAGAGCCGGGACAACCTACTAAAGTTTCACCCAAATCAGGAGGATCTGCCTGAGCGTTCCATGAAGGATTCATACACTACTGCCTTTCTTGATTTTAAATCAGATCCGCTGATGCGCCAACTTTTTGTCTATGGGACTAAAACTACTCTTTTGCGCATGGGCAGGATAATGGAGCAACTAGATCTCATAGGAGGTAAAGTCTATAGTACCAAAGGGCGTCTTATCACTATCCTTGGTATTTTAAGAAAATTATCATCCCGATAAGGGATTAGTGCTGTGGAGTTTAATATATTTATTTTATAAAAAACCATCTGTCTTAGGATCTTAACTGAACCGAAAGAAAAAGAGTTAAGTCATACATACCAATTATCATAGTTATTTTGCAGTGTGGATCTGTCACCTCCATGTGTACCTCCCGAAGTTGCCAGGGGGCGTTCCACTGCCCTACACGTTCATCACCGTTTTCATAGACCACGTCAAATTCCTGGTGCACAAATTTAAGCCGGACGTCGACTTGCAGCTTTCTGGTTACGTTTCGTGGACAGGCCCCAATGGCACCATGGAGGTTACGACCTATGTGCGGCAGAACGAAGAAACACTGGCTAGGGCCATCTTTATTGTAGAGGGTCGCAATGCCACCAACAGCGGACCAGCCCCGATTAACCACCTGAAACCTGCCAACGAAATAGAGGAACGTATCCACTCCGAGGCTCTGGAGCGGCAGAGGCGGCGAGAGAATCGAAAGCAAGGTTCTGGCTTCCTTCTGCAGCCGACACGGGAGGAGGAGAAGATCGTGTACGATGTATTTTCGCGAACCAAGGGATCCGATGGCGCAATGAAGAGCGGCTGTTTGCCTCCGGACTGCCGGTGGATATCCGAGTGGCACCGCAGTACCACCCTGCACCCGTTCCCTGAGAACCGCAACGCGTCTAATACCATCTTCGGGGGTTTCATCATCCGCAATGCCATCGAGACAACCTATATTGCCGCATGTCTCTACGCCGGCTCCACTGCCCTCATCCAGTTCTTATCGGACGTTACATTCGCCGCACAAATTCCAGTGCACAGCTTCATGAACACAACTGCCTACGTAGTCTACACTCACGACAAGTACATCCAGCTGATGACTGTGGTTAACACCCTAGACGCCTTGAATTTAACGGAGGTCCACACCAATGCCCTCCACTTGACGTATGAGGCCGATCGCCCCATGCCGGAGATCTTGCCCAGCAGCTTCCACGAGGCGCTTTGGTACTTGGAGGGTCGCCGCCACTTCGAGAGCTTCCTGAAATCATTGGACCGCGGAAATCAAAAGGAAGGGCATTGTGTTAAGTAGTTTGGAAATAAATAAGCACGATAAAAAACTAATGCAAATCAACTAAAGCCTTTCTAGTTAATATAGTTAATTTTTAATGTGCAAAGTATTATGCTAGGTGGACTAAAAAACTATAGTTTCAAAAAGAAACTATCGCAAAATGTTGGTTTACTGAAGTTCCGCTAAATGTTCTTGTAAGGAACGAGCATATGTATAACAACAAAAATAAGTGAAAGCATATGAAAAAGTTTCGTCTACCACAGTGAAAAATATGGAACCGTTTATTCGACCTATTAGACAAAAAAAAAACCAAGAAGAACTGTACAATAATAGAAGACACACACAATGCTTAGACTGGAATTCATTATAAAGGAGAAAAACACATTGAGTCTGTAGCTAATTCTTTGGTTGAACAGCAGCCTCTCCTGCTGTTGCTGTCCCTCCTCCTCCTGAGCCCCCTCAGCTCTTCGAGCGGGCCTCGTTCCGCTTGCCCTCGATCCACTGTTCGATCTCCCGTTTGAGGGCTTCGTTGGACTTGACCTTGTCCATGGTAAGCGGTTCGCGGTTGAAGGGGTCCGTCTGGTCGCTCAAAAGGTGGCGAGCAATGGTGGACCGATCAACGGTGACCTTTGAGCTGGGTAACACGACAGGATCCATCATCAGCGTGGAAATAATGGGATCCAGGTACTCCTCAGGAGCATCGGCCAGCAGCTCCTGCTCCTCCTTGTACTGAGCACCCAATCGCTTTACTCTTTCAGCAAACTCGGACATATCCCCGATCAGTTGGCCGCCCCCAATCCGGATGAGGATGTTCTCGGCATAGTCAAAGAGCTGGTCACTGTAGGAGCGTCCGTCCTGGGAGACGGCCAAGCAGAAGCTATCATCGGGGCTCAGGTTGATGTAGATGCGACAGATCTCGAGCACAGTCTCTGCAGGATCGAAGTCGAACTCCTTCTTATTCTTCACCTTAAAGCGCTCCTTCTTGGGCCCCACCAGGTGCAGCAGGAAGTAATTGAGCATGGCAGCAATTCGGTCTACCATGCTGTTGTGGCAGAAGATGCTCCTGATCTCCGTAGTCAGCAGTTTTAGAATGTTGATGGTATCTTTTCCGAGGATGTTGTCGAAGCGCGCCAGCATGCCAAGGTGCTGCAGGTTCGTCACCTGCTGCAGACGGTCGTTGTGTGACAGGCTGTTCCACTCACCATTGGCCTGGGCCAGTTGCAGCTGCTTGATCTGCTCCAGATTTGACAGGGACTCGTCCAGCAAGAAGATGGCGTCATTAATCAGCAGATTAATAAATCTCAGGAAAATGGGTGGCTCTATAGCCTCCATATTTTCCTCCGCTTCGATAGCCAGAGCCCGGAAGCTCTCCACGTGCTCCGGCTTGGTCCACAGGAACTCCATAATGGCATACATGGGCCTTCGGTAGTTGAATTTCTGCTCGAACTGCACCGACTGGCCGGTCATCTCGATGCTGACAAAAACATTGAGCAGACTGCGGACCACCTTCTGTCTATCGGGGTGATTTTCGAAAACACGTGTGTTAAAGGCCTGTCGATTGCTTCCCATGATCTGTGTGGGCAGCAGAAACTCCAGCGCCTCCGCTAGCTTGGCGCGCAGATGAGGATTCTTTACCAGGTCAGAGCTGCCCATGAAGAGCAGGATCATCTTGAAGAAGGCATCGTGGGCCGAAAAGTATAGGTGGATGTAAAGGTCGCTATTGAGGCGCCGGCAGAAGTTCAAATACGTTGCAATATTGTCGATAATGCTCTCCGGAACGGACTGCATGTACGGCGCCACAAAGGGCGGCGTGTCTGAGAGGAGCTCCAAGTTGCGCAGTATCTGCGGAGAAAAGTCTCGCTTGTCTGTGCACTGTTCGTAGGTCTCACGGGGCAGCATGGCTACCTCGGTGAGCCAGATCGCAGAGGCCTCGAAGAACTTCAGCACGTCGCTGTCGTTGGTGGGTTCGGAGAGGGCGTTCCTGATGGACAGAACCTGCTGCATCTGCTCCATCAAGGTGCGAAATAGGTTCTTGGTCACCTCGTTGTTGGGATCGCTGCTCACCAGCTCCTCGTAGGCCGTCTGTGTGTTCTGCAGCTCGCGAATTCCCCGACTGAGACGCTCGAGGCAGGGCCGATTCGCGAGCTCGAAGCACTTGTGGGTCATGAAGAATATCTCTGTCACGAAATTGTACTTCTCAGCAGTTAGACGCTCTTCGCCTTCTTGGGTCGGCAGCAGGCAGGTCTCGTCATGAGCCTTCAGCAGGCTAACTCCCTTGGCGAGCCGATCCTTGTCCTCCACGGCACAGTATGTGGGATCGACCAATAGGACTTTTAGCGATGGCTGGCACAATGGGGCGCATAGACGTGTTAGGACCGCACTAAGGTTTGTCATGAACGCATCGCTGGCAGTGCTGTGAACCGTTTGCTCCAGATTTATGTTGATGCTGTTCCACAGATGGCCGCGCGACACATTCGCGTCCAGGCAATTTGCAAGCCAGTGAAGCGTCTTCTTCTTGGTCTCGGGCGACAGCACGAGCAGCTGTTTAACCAGCTGGAATATGGAATCCCTATGACGGGCTAGCACTGCCCACAGGGCGGGATCTGTCTGGTTCAGCGATATCTGCTGGAAGAACTCGTACTTGGCCCCCTGCGTCTTTGGCAGGATCGAAATGCACAGAAGGTTGCCCAGCAGGGTGTCCATATAATCGCCACCTGAAAAAATGTCGAGTTGCGAAAGTGAACACTAAATGCAAGGTAGGATCATGGACCTCACCTTTCGCCTTGGGGTTGGGTGTAGTGTAATCTATGAGCAGCTCGCCCAACACCGCTGCCCGCTTGTCGCGCACGAAGAAGCCCAGGATCCAGAAAATGTTCTTCTTGCTCGTCACCAGATTTTCCTTAACGATCAGCTTCTGCAGCTCGGTCAGCAGGGGATAGAATATGGCCTTGAGGGCACCCAGTGCCTCTAACGGCTCGTCCTCCTCCATAACCTTGCAGGCCACGCGAACCAGGAACTCCAGTGTGCTGGTGTCGTGCTCATCGGCCTGCTCGAACAGCTCCAGCCACTGGCTGGCGAACGATTGCGGGGCAAAGAGATCCGGCTGACGCATACAGGTGCTGGCGTTGTTCAGGATCAGAGCTATGATTGTGGAGCAGTTCACCTTTTGCGCGGCCTGGATCCGCTCACACCGAGCGAATGCTCCATGTAGATAGCATATGGCTCGCATCTCCAAAGCCTCGGCACTGGCTTTGCCAGCACTGTACTGGGCGGTTTCGTTCAGCATCAGGCGCTCGAAGAGCGCGTGGGCAACCAGGTCCTCGCCCAGCGACTCATCGCTGGTGTCCACCACCACATCCGCCAGGCAAAGCAGATGACTGCCTTCGGCACCACGAACCTTGTTCAATGTAAAGAGGAGCGTTTGCTCCACCAATTTGTGGGACACGCCATCATCGGACTTCGTGCCCTCCTGGAGCAGGGCGGCGAACGGGTTCTCGTCGACACTTGTCATCCTCTTTTGGTGTGCTTGCGTGAAGGGGGGCACCTGACTTAATGTAAATAAATTGATGTACACACAGCAGAACTTTCAATTGCGATACACCAGAATAAAAAATATTTCTCCCCTAAGAAACTTTGCACACAGATGATGGAACAGGGCTGCCAGACTGCCGAAAAAGTAATACATCTAGTCAGCTGACGACAGGTGTGGCAGCGCCAAGTGCCCTTCATTTGGTATTTCGATTTAGTATTTTAGTATGAAAAGCTTTTCAGTGGCCCCTCGTCAAATCCATCCTGGGGAACCACGTTTAAATGAAGTGGAATGAGAGGGTCCCTTGCAATTAGTTAATTTTCAATTCTCTGTTTTTTTCAGGTGGCGACGGTGGGACTCTCAGGTGCAAATCAGCGACCAGCGATCCTGGGACAACGTTCTGGTAATGGCCATCCGCAAGTACTTCGAGGTGCACGTGGAGTAGTAGGTCTGCTTCAAGGAGATGCTAGAGATAACGCGACGTCGAACCTTGTTTACGTATTTAACATGATTTTCCGGAAAGAATGTTAATCGAGTTTTATTTAAACTTTACGTTAATTTCTTTCTATAACCTAAACATAATGCAAATATGTTTTATTATATTATGTATATTTAGCATGGAAAAAGACAAATAGGCAGTTTAATAATGTCTTGTCAAATTAAAAAG
>JAEIIH010032718.1:0-16980 GCA_018904745.1 Drosophila orosa
GAGCTGAGCTCCTTGAGTCTCTTTAAATATATTTTGCTTTGCAATAAACCAAAATATCACTACTTGAATTTAATAAATATTCTAGGGAATAAAAAAGAAGGAGAAGCCTTACTATATCCTTCAAGATCAATCAAAAAGGTTCAGAAATATAGAAAATTAAGTATCTTAAATATCAATGCCTTAGCTTAAGCTTAGTTCGTTCCAGAAAGGAACCTCCTCCTTCCTTATAATTATCTGAAGAATCAAATAATAAAAGTGCTGAGCTCCTTAACTCTCTTTAAATACATTTCACTTTATACTAAACATTAAGCAAAAACCTCACAATTTAAGTCTATAATATAGAGAGTCTGAAGACAAATTAATTAGACATGAACATGAAAGTTGAGTGTTCATTTCAGTTCTAGGAAATGACGAGTCACAAGCTACTTTCGTGTGACGAATATTATTATTAGCAAAAGAATGTTGTCTTTAAATTGATTTAATTAATAATAAGCGTGATGTGTGTTCCTTAAATCAAAAAGTGTGGTGGCCCCTTGACTTGTGGCGTTGCTGTTGAGTGAATTAAATTAGGAGAAAGCCTAAATATTAGCTCAGCATACCACTATTTCTGTGACCACAAATACCCCCCTCGATGTGGCATTTGAGAGGGCTGCCTTTTTGGGTTTTAGGGTCTGCATATAGTAGTATTTAGTTTGGTTCGAGGCATGTTACCATGGCTTTATGGAGCTGCTCTCCTCCACAAACACACACCCTTTGTTGTTGCTGGCTGTGGTGGTGTCGCTGGCGTTTTGATCTATGGATGCATGAATGATTCGCTGCGCACCGCAGCAGCAGCAACAGCAGCAGCAACAGCCGTAATGACACCAGAAAACAATTGAAATAATTCTAGCAGAAATTTCTGTTAGCTCACCGACCGACCGACCGACCGTCCGACCCGGGGCAGCCAACTTTATTCGTGTGGTGTGTGTTTTTCCGTGGCTCAGTTTCCATTTCAACGTCGAGCGGACATACGGGAAAGTTGCAGGGCGAAAAAATATATATACGAACGGTTTCAGCGAAATATTCCACGCATATTTCGTTTGGTCGGACTGGGAACGGTGAGGACTGTATGGAAAAAAGCATATCATAATTAATAAATGCGCTTAAATGCGCCATGAACTATGCAAAAGTTATGTGCTAAAAGTGAGAGCTAAAAAGTGAGTGTTGCGACTGGCAATCATGTGGAATGCATTAAGGATTCAACGCTTTTTCCGGCTTCTCCCGATCCTCTGGCTGCTGCTCCTCTTGAAGTTCAGCTTGGGCCAGCAGACGCACATCAAGTTGGAGCAGGGAGATCTAGTTGGGGTGAGGAATGGGGTGTTAATATGGATCTGAAGGTATATATAAACCTGATTCCTTGGCATTGCAGCTCAAGGTCTTTCCCGATGGGGCACGAGGTGCGGTCTATGCCTTTTTGGGCATTCCGTATGCACAGGCTCCAGTCAATGAACTGCGATTTGCGGTAAGAAATATATATAACTTTAATTGATTTAAAATAAGCAAGTATGAGTTAAGAGCTTAATAATCAAGGTTACAGTTAATATTATTTCAACCTTGAACAGAAGTATGACTACATTTTATTTAAACAAACATACTCTTTGTTCCTTTTTTGTTGATTAACTTTAAAACCAATGACCATGATGATCAACATAAAGCAGTATTAACCCAAATTCCACTATCTAATATATAGATTACCATCGAATACAATATATTTGTTGTTTCGTTTCACTTTTTATATAATTTCTCTTATGTTTATGATTTCCCAGCCCGCCAAGCCGAGTCCCAGTTGGAATCGCACTCTCCAGGCCACCGCCATGCAGCCCCTTTGCCCGCAGCTCTCGAACACCGTTTATGACGAGAGCTCGGATGGCTCTATTCCCAGATCAGTGAGCACAGACGAGGACTGTTTGTACCTTAACATTTGGACACCAGAGTCGGGTATGCGGTATGGCAAGCTGCCCATCGTTGTCATTGTCACGGGTGAGGAGTTCGCCTACGATTGGCCCCGCAACCGCATCAATGGTCTCGATCTGGCTGGAGAGGGAATCGCCGTTGTGAGTGTTCAGTATCGGAACAATATCTACGGCTGGCTGGGATTAGGAGAGCAGCATCGTCATCTGTCGGGGAATTATGGATTAAGTGATGTCCGGATGGCCCTGCGGTGGGTTCAAAGAAATGCAGATGCCTTTGGCGGCAACCCGGATCACATTACTCTCTTGGGTCATGGCAGTGGCGGAGCTCCACTGGCACTGACTGTCGCTTTGGAGGAGTCTCAGGCGGTCAAGAAACTAGTGCTCATGTCACCGGGTCCCATACTGCGTTCTCTGGGAAAAAATCACCGCCAGAGGATAGTGGAAACGGGCCAGGTTCTCGTTCAGAAATTGGGCTGCCAGTTCGAGGAGGCCCAACGCCGCCAGCTGATGGGTTGTCTGAGGCGAAAGAGTCGCGAGGACCTGCTTAGAGCCTACGAAAGTGTCTACAATCATGGCAATGGTAGCTCCCAGCTGGGTGTGATTCTACCCGGAGGATTGGACTTGGAGCAGCGGCTGCGAAATGAGACGCTACCCCCCTTGCTGCTGGGCATAACCTCCAATGAAGGAGCCTTCCTGCAGGAGTACTGGTTGGATGTGGCCCGAGAGGGTCAGCTGGCACTGCAGGAGTACATCAATCACACCCTGTTGCCCAATGTAATGCGATATTTGGAATCGACGGGTGAGGAGAGCGCCTCCCAACTGGCGGCCATCAGGTGGAGATACTTCAATGGCAAGGGAGAGGGTGTAATCCACCTGCTGGGCGGAATGCAGCGGCTACTCTCGGAGTCCCTGTACGAACTGCCTTTCTTTCGGCTAATGGATCTCGTCAATGGAAGCACCACCAGCTATGCCTACGTCTTTGACCAGTCCCACTCGATGGACATGCGCGGCAGAAGGAATCTCTTTGGAGGCGCCTCCCACAGCTCGGATCTTCCCTTGCTCCTGGGCCCCAGCTTGTTCCAGCAGATAGCTCGTCGGAGATTCAGCGGCGAGGAGGAGCAACTGTGCCGCAAGCTGAGAGGAGCCTTTGCCAACTTCATTAAGAACGGGAATCCCACACCGGGCAGGATATACGACGGATGGTTGCCCTACAACAGGGAGAACCCATTCGTTTATAGCTTGGGCGAGCAGCCGGCAAAGTCATCACAAGCGGGTTCAGTGGATGAGGCGGAGGTGGAGAAGTTACTTAGGGCCGAGACAGGAGTTTCGGGCCTGGATCGGAGTCTATCTCGGAGCAATCGCCATGACTCGTACAGAGCCACCCATGCCAACTCCTACACCGCCAGCAATCAACAGGATTCCGGTTACTCCAATCATCTGCAGAGAGTTTACGGATTCTGGCAGGTGCTGCTCCCCCTGGAAAGGGAGGAGGACTTGAGGGGAGGCGCCCTGGGCCAGCGGGTGCGACTCCTGGAGGCGAGTGCCGATGCAGCACGCTATCGCCAGGGTTTCTACGCCATGCTGGGACTGGTTTGCCTGCTCCTCGCGTGCCTCTGCCTTTGTGTCTATCTACTCAAAAGGGATCCCAATCCGATGCGAAGACGCAGTGCCTCCTCGGCGTCGGACTGCTATAGCTTATGACATAAGTGGTTTCGTTGGACGACCATCTTTGGGGGCCGGAAGGACGAGCGGCCGTCGACCTCGGGCATTGCCAATGTCGAGTCCTGGCGCAAGGGTGGTCGTGCAACGAAACGGGAACAGGATGGAGCGGGCTCGGGCGGTGGAGCCGGATCTGGAGGTGGAGGAGGTAATCTTGAGGGCGAGCGACGAGAGCAGGTCCTCAACAATCAGCGTGCAAGACGTCCCCGTCAATTGCAGCCGTACGATTTCAAGGTTGCCAACGTTAATGGAGGTGGAACGGGAGCAGGACCCGGAAGAGCCAACGGTAACGGAGCCGCAGTTGGAGCTGGCGGAGGAGCTGGATCGGGAGCTGGGCCAGCACCTGGAACTGTTGAGGAACTCCTGGACCCTATCGCCGGCAAATTCGAGCCGAGTGTGGCTGTTAGGAACTGGCAGTACCAGTTAACTTGTGATAAGTTCTGAAAGCAACCAAAAAACATTAGTTCTAAGCTCGAAAACTTATGTATATTTGTACTTTAAATGTTTACACTTGTCCGTAATTAAATAAACCAAAGTTTTACACAAAAAAAAAACAAAAGAACTCTGAAATTCAAGTATTCCTACAGGTGTCCCAAGAAACCCTTAAATATGCCCAGTTTTAGCTATAGCTACGAAAACTATACAGAATCATCTAAGAAAAATACAGGAAAACAAAGCATTTGTAATAAACATTACTCAGTTTATGTTTATTTAAAAAAGGATCGCAAAGTTCAGTACATAAACAGATTAACATATTTTCGTCAACAATTCAAAGGCACCAGTTCCATTTCGCACCGGCAGACCCACCATCAAACGACTTGACGGCGAGTTTAGCTCATCCGGCCGACCGAATCCGGCTGCGCTTCTGAGGAACTGCAAACTCGACTCGAATGACATCTGTTGCAGGGGCGAAGAGGAGTGCTCCATTCCCTTTCGGGACAGCGGCTGGAAGGTGCCGTCGAAGGTCATGTAATCCGCGATTAGCGACAAATGCCGACGATCCACCGTGATGCCGTAGACCTTGAACACGTTGCTCACTTCCTTGACAATCACCTGCGCGGCAGCCTCGATGCCGTACGTCCTGGCAATCGCATGGATATCGTTGGAGTACAGGCGATTCAGATCGAGAATCTTGTTGTACTGCACCATCTCGCCGATGTTGATGCCGTCGGTCTTTAGCAGCTGTTCATCGCCGCTGCCCTTGTAAATGATGGCTCGCTTGATGTGCTGCACCTGGTGGACCACACTCTTGCCCGCCAGCTCGCGAATGATGGAGGTCAGGTCGGGTTTCTGGTAGCGGACGCTAAGGTTCAGCTTGACCTGGCACCACAGATGGCTCTGCTTGTCGTAGGTGTAGCCCTTGACCATTTCGTTGCTCAACAACTTCTCCACAGACTTGTCATCAGCATCCGCATTCTCGCTACCATCCACAGCCTTCTCATCGTCGTCCTGATCGTCCAGATCCATCTCTTCATCATCGGCTGGAAAGTAAGGGAAATATTTAAAAACTGGCTTAATACAGCGCAATCCCTGCTTACCATTGGCATCTTCCAGCTCTTCATCATCATCTGGGTCATCGTAGTCCCTGTCGTCGGTCTTGCGCTGCTTCAACTTGACGCCAGTTGCATCGTCATCGCCCTGTCAGATGGGTGAAATACGTTGTATAAAGGTTGATATGGGTTTATAGGTCTACAAACATTATCGTCCGAAGAATCGCCATCATCATCTCTGACTTTACGACCACCACTGCCGCCCACCTCATCACCATTGTCTAGATCATTATCCTCCTCTCTGTCCGCGTCCTTTTTGTCGTCCAAAACAACTCTGCAAATGTGAAAATAAAATTAATAAAAGGTTTTTTAAGTTCTCTACAAGTTTCTCACATTTTTGTGGTCTTTTTGGCACTGGATATTTTAAGAATGGCCCGAATCAGCTGCTTGATGAAGGTCTCGTGCATGTATTTTATGATCTGCTTGGGCCGCACCCCATAGTCCTCTTTGTAGACGGCCCTGGGAAGGAATTGGAAGCGCATCTCGTACTCGTAGGCTCTCTCCGGCTCTAGGGCCAAGCTGGTGCTTATATGAACAGCTGAAATATACATAAATTTAGTAAACAGAATATACAAAATATATTTAAAACTTACACTCCAAGAGATTCGCCAGAGTCACACAGTTCAGATTCACGCGCAGCTTCTCCGCCTGCTGCTGCTGGCCCGGCTGAATGGGTATGTCCATCGAGGGTGTCTTGATGTTCGAGGAGGCCAGCATTAGGATCTCTCGCAGACGCGGTATACCCAGGGTCACGTTCATCTCACCACGACCGGCGAAATGGAAGGTATTCAGTGTCATCTGCGTGGAGGGTTCACCGATCGACTGGGCGGCTATCAGACCCACTGGTTCGCCGGGCGATGCCAACGCCTTGATTGTCTTCACTCGCATAATATCCGCTATGTTTTCCTTTTGGCTCGGATTCCTCTTGGCATAATCGGTAATCAGCTTTCTTGTTCTCTCGGACACACTGCCATAGTACAGATCCTGCTTGTAGACGGCCACAGCGGGATCCGGGCAGCGGGCGTACTTCTTGCGATACAGCGCCTTGTCCTCGGCATCTGCCTTCTTCCACAGCTTGAGCAGACCCTCGTCAAAGCGACGTCGTCCCGTCTTGGCGTTTATCTCATTCGGTCGTTTCACCTCCACCTCATCGCGCAGCTCCTCGGAGAAGTGTGTGAAGGCGGCACGCAGTTTGCCAGGTTTTTTCTTCTCCCAGCTCCGTATGTGCTTCTCGTGGCGCTGAATCTTGGCCAGGCTCTCCTCGTCCTTCATCAGCTGCAGCTGACTGGGACGCAAAATTGCCGAGGCATTCTGTGTTAGGAAATCGGCACAAAACTTGTCGTTGAAGAACTTGGACTTGAGAATATCCAGGCCGTCCTCGCCGTAGAGGAACTGCACCACGCTGTTGTCACTGTCCCGCACCGTAAGATCATAGTGGACACTCAGGCCCTCCAGGTGCTTGATGAGACAGCGCTGCAGGTAACCAGAACGCGATGTCTTCACAGCAGTATCAATGAGACCCTAAAAAAAACATTAAAATAAGATTAAAAACAGTTTTTGGGATGTGAAAGACTTCAAAACGTACTTCACGACCGGCCATGCAATGGAAGAAAAAGTCCTGCGGCTGTATGCCCGTCATGAAGCGGCCATCAATGAATCCCCCCGACTTGGGAGACGTCTCAAAGGATGTAAAGCTGGGCAGCGATTTGCCGGATATCATCAAAGGCGGCCGCTTGCCCTCCAACTCAATTTGTCCCAGCAGACAGGAGATCTGCATGGTATTCACCATGGAACCCTTGGCTCCAGACAGCACCATCAGTTGCAGGTTGTTCGAGGGGAACTTGGTGATCAGGCCACCGGGCAGGCATGTTCTGCCAAGAGAAGATCCTAATGAATTTACCAACTTTCGATTTAATGTTTAGAAACTTACTTGTTTATGTCATTTGTGTAGCCATCCAACAGCGACTTGTATTTGCGATCCAAGAGCACTCGGAACTTGGTGTCCTTCACATAGGCCTCCTCCATCTTCTCCACCAGCTCGTCGTGGGGCGGTTCGTCTTCCAGATCGAGAGCCGAGGCCACGGCGCTATTTCCCACGCGGCGACACTCTCGAATGATTTTTCTCCTCTTCGAATCCGCCTCGCCCGTCACTAGGATATCTTTGACGCCCAGCGTGAAGCCTTCCAGCTGCAGGAAGAATGTGAAGACCTTCGTGAAGGCTGTGAGCAGGCGGGTGGACACATCGCCGCCGTACAGCTCGTACATGCAATGGATCAGGCCAAACGTGGTGGCTCCGTATTGCTGCTTGTCCAGCACTCCCACGAGTAGTTCTCCCTTTCTGATTTGCACCTGGCTTTCGCTTAGCTCGTTTTCTTCCGGATTAAAGCCACACATGGCAGGGCGTGGTTTGCTCACGTTCCAGTTCTGTAAAGGAAAGGGAGTAACTTGAATAAAGGAACCTACAATGCAGCTTTATCGTTGTACTCACCTTGCCACCAATCTTGGCAAATGAATCCAGATTGATTCTGTCATAGCCCTCGGGTATCAGGTTAATAATAATGGTGGACAGGATCTGCTTGCCGGACCAAAGCCTGGCGGGCTTGAGGATGGCCGGCGGCAGCAGCTTCACATCCTTCTTGAGGTGCGAGAGACCCTGGAAGACCAGTTGCTGGTAGTCCTCCCGGTTGAAGAAGCGTCCCCGAATCGAGAGCTTCACGCCCGAAATGACGTGATCCTGAATGAGTCCGCCCAGCGGAGTGCCATCCTTGGGCACCAGATAGTTGTTGGCCACATTCACCAGGTTGTAGGCCTCGGCCCTGGCCACCTCGCTCTGCGGATAGTGAGCGTTCATCTCGTCACCGTCGAAATCGGCGTTGTATGCCTTGCAGTTGGAGTAGTGCAGCCGGAAGGTCTTCTCGCCGTGCAGAATGCGTGCCTTGTGCGCCATAATGGAGGGCTTGTGCAGCGAGGGCTGACGATTGAGCAGCAGCACATCTCCGTTAAGGACATGCCGGTGAACGATCTTCACGCCGTCCTTGGGATTCGAGAGCAGCAGCTTGGCCATGCTGGCACGCTTGGTCGCATTGTCGCCGGGTATGAAGGTGGTGAAGCCGTTCTTGTCCTGAATATAGTTCGCACCGGGATGCACCTCGGGCCCATTCATTACCATCTTGCGCAGCTCCGTGACATTCCATTCGGTGACAGGCACGGGATAGGAGAGTTTCCTGGCAAATATATCCGGAATGCCAATCTCATCGACATCTATGTTGGGGTCCGGCGTGATGACAGTGCGAGCGGCGTAGTTCACACGCTTGCCCATCATGTGCTTGCGAATGAGACCCTCCTTCTTCTCCAGCACCTGCTTCAGGCCCTCAGCCGACTTCATCTCGCGCGACATGTTCACGTCGAGCAGCACATCCACCGAGGTCTGGAGAGACAGCCAGGCGTTGTACAGCTTCTCGTGGGCATTGCCGCCCTTCAGGTTCTCATAGGCAGCGATAGCCTCTGTCGACAGGTTCCCCTGGCTGCCCTTCATGTACTTGAGCACCACATTCAGCACATGGTTGTTCTCGATGATGTGGATGTAGATATCCGTTTGGGCATTGCCCTTCAGCATGTCACCGACCATATTCATGGGACGAGCACGCGGCGGCGTCACTGGCAAAGTGTCCATAAAGAATAGATCTACTGGCGAGCGATCGCCGTTCGTGGCATCCGTATTGCTGAGGCTCAAAACAGGCACCAGAAGCTTTAACAGCTCGGGATAATTGGCGTAAATCTGGCGCAGATAGCGACGGCATTCGTCCGCAAAAATCACTTTGTTCTGTCCACCAGCTTCGCTGGCACCACCAACACTGTGAAGAGAAATATGCGAGTTTTTATACAAATATCTGTAGTAATGCCTTGCTGACTATTCTTACCGCTCCTTAATGTCCGCCAAGGTGACGTAGAACACCAGCCGGCGGTGCATGTAGCGCACGGAGCGCATGGATTTGTTGCAATGCCTGCACTTCTTGCCCGCCCGCTGCAGCGCCGCATGGGTGACGGCCGTGCGCAGGGAGCAGCTGGTCTTTGTAGAGTTGCTAAAGTTCTTTTCGTTTTTCGCCAGCAGAGCGTTCATGGCCGCAATGGTTGGGTGCACTAGATCGCCGTTCTGCAGGGTCACCATCTCCTCGCTGTTCTGGCACACAATCTCCGACTTGAAGAGCTCCAGCTCTTGGGCCTCGATGATGTAGCCCGCGTCAATGAGGCGCAACTGCAGCATGATGATCTCGCACTCGTGATCTGCCAAAGGACAACTGTTAACTCACACTAAAGCTAATACATCAACTATTAATTACCCTTCATTTGCAGCTTGTAGCAGTGAAGGCAGAAGATGCAAAGCAGGCGCTGCACCAGCTTAATGAAGAAGGGATTGTAGACGGGCGTGCCGAGCTCAATGTGACCCATGTGGCCCGGACAGTCCTGCATCTTTAGGCAGGTGCCGCAAGGGTCCAGGCAACGGCCATACGAGCCCATTCGTATGTCGTACAGACCACCGGGCATTGGGTGTCCCAGTGCATCGAACGTTATGCCCGTGATTACCTTCACCACACTCAGTTTTCGGATCTCCTGGTCGGTGAACACTGCAAACTCCAGGTCCGAGGGGAACATGTGCACGTCCATCGGCCGCCTTGAACCCATTTTGACGGGTTTTTAACACACTTTTTGTTATAAATCCAAGAAAATTAAGAGCGCAACAAGCGCGCACGTGTTGGGCTAACAGTGGTGGGAGAAGTGTCGATTTCACTGTGCGACAACTATTCTATCGAATTTGTTATCGCTCATCTCTAGCTGAACAGCTGTACTCTTTTTGTTGACAAAAATTGTTTTGTTGTTAGAAAATCGCTGAAAAATGTTGACTTCCATGGTTAAAGAGCACCACAAGGAGCAGGTGAAGCGGAAGCAAGAGCAGGGTAAGTGATTCACTTACTTGTTCTCCTTAAAAAGCTAATTTTGGGGTATTCCCTGCAGAGGTGCGGAGGAAGGAGGCCATTGAAGCCTCCAATGAACTCACCCAGTCCCTGGTGGACACCCTGAATGTGGGCGTGGCGCAGGCCTACTTGAACCAGAAGCGCCTGGATGCGGAGGCCAAGCAGCTGCACATGGGAGCCACCAATTTTGCCAAGCAGACGCATCAGTGGCTGCAGCTCATCGACAACTTCAGCAGTGCGCTGAAGGAGCTGGGCGATGTGGAGAACTGGGCCCGCAGCATTGAGGGCGACATGCAGGTGATAAATCAGAGCCTGGAGCTGGCCTACAAGGCATCACGAGCGGCTCAGGCTACGGGAGGAGCACCAGCCACCACCGAGGCCTCGACTTCTGCGGCAAAATAAGTACCATAAGCTAAATTATGTTTTCTTCAATGTTGTTGAGGGAATAACTAATAAAAACTAATTGTAATTAATTTTATTTAAGCTAAAACTATAGAATTAGCTTTTCTTAATCATGGATTCATTGTAACTTGACCAAATGTATGATAAGAAACCCAATAAAAGCGTCTCTGCGTTGTCATCAAATAGATTATTAGCTTTATTTTGTACTCGCTGCACAGTTGTGTGTATAATTATTAATATTAATTTAGTTTAGTTCTATCATCATTATCATATTCGCTGCCTTTCCTTTTAAAGTACATATCACAATGTGTGCGGGCGCCTTCGGTAGTGAAACGATGAAGTGGTGTAAGTATGCTTGGGCCACGCACGCCGGGGGCGGACATCTGAGAATGTAAAGATGGTAAATTCCTATCTGACGAGTACAAACTTTGCTTTTGTTTGTACAGCAGCAGCGATGATAATGGTCAACGCATTGTATAGTTAAAAATAGTCTAGGGGTGAACTGCTCGCCACGCAAGTGTAGTAGATGGGATACAGTCTATCAGTCGTATGCTCCTGTGCAGGTCTCTCTCGTTCGACGCAATCCAGCTGGGCCGAGATCAGAGCATGAGTTTAGGAAGCCAGCCAGCTAATAGCGCGATGACATGCGACCTGCAACGAAAGGCACGAAGCTAGCTTAACTGGTACATGTTTTAGGACATGTTATGCTTACGGTTCGGGTGAGAACGCGAACGGGAACGTGAACGTGAACGGCTACGCACGTAGCGAGTGCGACTGGGGCTCTTGCGGAAGCTGCGGCTATGGCGCTCGGTGTGTGTGTTGCTTCGCTGGCGATAATTATCAGTCGGTGTAACTGAGCGATCGCGGCGTCGCTCCGTGCGAGTGGAATAGCCGCTGGAGGAAGTTTTACATCAAAGAAAGAGTTCTAAAGAGTAGCAATAATGCTTACCGCGATGGACGACCCATGTAAATGCCCGGAGTGGGAGTGTGGGCACGCTGGGTGATCGAATAGTCGACGCGAATGCGGCGACCATCCACCTCTATGCCAGAGCAGGCATCCTTGGCCACCTTGGCATCTTTGAGATTCTCAAAGTAAATGAAGCAAAAGCCACGCGAACGTTGAGTCTGTTGGAGAAATATGATAATTATAGGAAGTTTATAAACGTAAACGTTTCCAGTGATTATTTGGTTGTGAAAGCAAGCCTTTAGCTCTTAGTTTGGAATGCACAAGAGCTCATAATTGCCATCTACTATAATATAGCCAGTAACTTCTAGGCAGAACCACCAGTCTCTAAGCAGTTCGCCTCTTTTAAATATAAACTGGCTTATGATACAAGAACTAGCCACTTACGTGTGCATCGATGACCATCTGAATGCGCTCGATGGGCCCAAACTTGTTGAAGAGCTCGCGTACCTTGTGCTGCGTGGTGTTGGTGTTCAGTCCAAAGACTCCAATGCAGCGGCTGGCCTGGGGGCGATCCTTTAAAGAGACAAACTTTGGATTAATCTGGATTTAGCTCCGAAGAAAGGGGGACTTACGCGTGCCTCGTACATGCGCTGGCGGTCGCGGGATGTGCGCCCGGAATGGTGGCGAGCAACCGTGTCCGAGGCCTGGTACTGCCGCGAACGGGAGCGGGAACGGGAGCGAGATCGGCGACGCGAGCCCGAGTTCTGATACTGACGACTTTCGTAGTAACTCCCGTCCGACCTTGTATGGAATGGAATAGGATTAGATTCTCTTGAGTGCTCTTTCTTGCGTGCCTGTGAACTGTGAACTGTGCTGACTGACAGGTGGTGAAAAATGTTGTCTGGGTTCGTGTGTTCTTGATGTGTTTTGCAATTCAATTGGAATTTCGGGCCTATTCTTGGGCTGATAAATGCTTCAAGTGGATTCTTACATATCGAGGAGGTTCTTTTTTTTCTTCTTCAACGAAAGGGAATCTTCTTTTAACTACAACTTGTCGGTCGGCAAGCTGAAATCTTCTTTAAGCACTGCACGTCGAGCACCAAACTTTCTCGTTGGAAGAAAAAACCGAAATGAAAGGGACCACAATGACAGTTTAATAAGTTTCTTTGATTTTCTCGGTTCTGCCAAAAGGATTGACACTCCAAAGGCACTAATGTCAAAAATTTAGGGTTTGAGGGGGGCACACTATGTTACATACGATTGTATGTAGGATTGTGTGTAAACTTACCGGCGGTCCTTGTGTCCGGATGAAGAGGTTGTCGCCGGCGAGGAGGACTCGGACCGCTTGTAGCTATTTCTGCAAGCAAATGCTTTTACTCCGTGCCGGCTTAAGGGCCTCTTTTTTAGCTCACCTGTCGTACTTGCTAGGCAAATAGCTTCTCTCGTTGGGCGACAACTTTTTTTTGGGGTAAAACTATCGTTATGGCCATTACGCCTTGTTAAAGCACTCTACTCACCATCTTTGGGTTTGGTTATTGCTAAAAATATTACACAGCCGGCCGTCTTTACTAGTTAAAATTAAGTAAACTAAAATTGTTTATGCGTTTTCAATGGTCACGCTTCGACCGATAGGCGATGCCGTGTGTTATCGATAGGCACTTTAACCCTTGTGGGT
This sequence comes from Drosophila orosa, assembly GCA_018904745.1. Taxonomy (NCBI): domain Eukaryota; kingdom Metazoa; phylum Arthropoda; class Insecta; order Diptera; family Drosophilidae; genus Drosophila; species Drosophila orosa. Next base: position 13,179 of record JAEIIH010032718.1, read on the forward strand.
TTCGCGTGGTCGATTCGGAGGTTTTTTTTTAATAATAATAAATTAAATAAATAATCTAAACAATAATAAAAATTTACAAAATACCTGGTATTATGTAATTTTCCGAAATTGTAGTAGTTACAAATAAGTAATAAATATTATTTTAGCAGGCCTAAAATTCCATTTTAACCAAGTTAAAGTTTGAAAAAATTGATAATAGAAATTACAAATGCATTTCTGTTACTTCTTTCGAAAACATATATTTTATACAAGAAATTACAAATGAATTGCTATTTATCCTTCAGAAATCATTCATATTTAAGACAAGTTAAAGCTAAAAGAATACAAGAAATCACAAATAAATTTATGTTACTTCTTCAAAAATCACATATTTTGTACAAGTTAAAGCTAAATCACAGGGTTAGTCCAGGACTACATGTTATACCGCTTGAACCACATATTCTTCACCATGACATAGTTATAAAGCCGCTGCTGTTCCAGGTGATGTAGATCTGTTATGGTCTTGACCACTCGCTCGTCGTTGAAATGGCTCTTGGGCGGTGCCTCCAGGAGGTTGCCAGTGGTGAACCACTTTAGCTCCGAGAAGTGCTTCTTCGCGCTGGCCCGCAGAGCAGCTCCACTGAACACTGGCGTCCGGTACAGATCGAACATGTTCTTTTTGCCATATTTCTGGTGGATCTCATCCACGGTTTTGTCCAGTTCTGGCTGTTTGCAGTTGTAAATGACCCACAATTTGCGTTCCGGAGCCCGCAAGTCGGTCAAGCTGAGCACACCAAAGAACTCCACTACATAGGGCTTGCATTTGGGTGATTCCTCCTTCGGTTTGATGTAGAAAAGACGCCTCAAGTGGTTGTCGATTTCCGACTCTAGGTCATAATCAGCTTCTGTAAAAATAAGTATTAATCATCAGCATAGAAACTGTATTTAATTATTATTACCTGAGCTTTTGTCTTGAATGGCTTTGGCTGTCATGTTGTATAGTATTATTTATTAAGGTACCTCGTAGATGGCTTCTTACTTGAAAATGTTACCGAATTTATAAAGCAATTTGCTTAAATAGCTGAAAATTACAATTTCGACGGGCACGCAATATTTAGCTTTCGTTTTGTTTACTATTTCCAATTTCACAATAAAGTAAAAAAAGAGCTTTTCATAACAACTCTGGCTATCGATAAGCTTTCCAGTTTATTTATTTACATTTTTAATGCCGGCGAGGGGGAGGTTTTTGGTCGTTATAGCGCCTGAACCAATCGTGCTGGACCATTATATAGTCAAAGAGCCTTCTCTGCTCTTTTTCGTACAAATCACTAACGTCCTTAACAACCCGCTCATCATTATAGTGGCTCTTTGCCGGGGCCTCCAAGAGATTTCCGTTTGTAATCCACTTTAAGTGGGAGAAGTGTCTTTTTATAATACTCCGGAGTCCTACTCCACTATATGTGGGCTTCCGATAAATTTCCCAAACGTTCTTCTTTCCATATTTCTGCCGTACCTTGTTCCCCACTTCCAGAATTTCCGATTGTGAGCAGCTGAATATGTGCCAAAGTCTTCGGTCTGCAGCCAGTGGATCCCTAACACTGAATACCCCAAAGTAGTCCAGCTCGGAGAGGTCCAAAGTAGTGGGTTCTGCCAATGGTTGGAGATAGAAAAGACGCCTCCAGTACTTTTCCAGTTTGTCCTCCAATTTGATTTCATTTCCCGCTGAAAATAAAATAAACTAAAGGCAACAGCCAATATGATGATTCATCGGCTTTACCCATTGATAAACTCGCGTTCTCCCGTGACTTCCAACCGCTAACAACTTTGCCAGAACACTGTTTAAAATTCATTCGCAGTCTTGTGTTTATAGCTTACTTCTTAAATAATACTTTAAGCCCTCTCAAACTTGACTATAATGAGGATAGGCATATTTTCCAAACAAAAAACTCTTTTCATTAAGGTAATCGTAGTACTTTCGCTTTTCGGCCTCAAACAGATCTGCCACGGTGTTTACCACCTTCTCGTCGTTGTAGCAGCTATTGGGAGGCGCTTCCAAGATATTTCCCTTTACGTACCACTTGAGGCCGGAAAAGTGGTTCTTAACCCGGGATCGCATTCCGGCTCCCGAGAAAATGGGCTTTCGGAAGAGCTCGTACATATTATTTTGGCCATATTTCCGGTGTATCCGATCTATAGTTTCATCCAACTGATCCGTTGTGGCGTAGTACATGTACCACAACTTTCGTCGTGGAGCTCGAACGTCAGTTAAGCTGAGAATCCCAAAGTACTCCACTTCCTTTGGGTTGTATTCATTTCCAATGTCGGGTCCTTTGTGTCGAATGCCGAAGGATCTGCGCATATATATGTCTAGTCGCTTTTCCAGGTCTGGGTAAGCAGCTGCAAATCAGCATAAATAATTAATAATTCGAATAATTATTAAAAATACCAATTTATTCTTACAGTTGTGGGTTTCTTTAGCCTCTTCAGTAGATGTGGTCATTTTGAGTGAGTTGTATTCAATAGAAGTTGTCTGCTTTTATACTTTCAACGCTTTGTATTTCATTAGAGCTTTATCATTTCGCCAAAAGATAAATTAGCTTTAGCCAGAAAAAGCTTACAAAAATAATCAATTATACAAAATATTATATTATTCCTTAATAATACTCAATTCTTTGTACACGTTTATGTACTTATATACTTGTGGTCATAAGATTTGAACATATCATTTCTCTTCATTAGGTAATCGTAGTATTTCCGTTTTTCGGCTTCGTACAGATCCGCCACGGTGTTCACCACCTTTTCATCATTGTAGCAGCTACTGGGAGGCGCTTCTAAGATATTCCCCTTGACGTAGAACTTAAGGCCGGAAAAGTGGTTTTTAACCCGAGATCGCATTCCAGCTCCCGAGAAAACGGGTTTACGGAACAGCTCGTACATATTCTTCTGGCCATATTTGCAATGAATCCGATCCACTGTTTCGTCCAACTGATCCGTCGTGGCGTAGTACATGTACCACAGCTTTCGACGGGGTGCCCGAACATCGGTTAGGCTGAGGATTCCGAAATACTCCACTTCCTTGGGATCGTACTCATTCCTAGCAATCCTTTTTGGTTTATAAATGCAGAAAATCCTTTGCATATACCCCTCAAGTCGCTCTTCCAAGTCTGGATATTCAGCTGCAAGTAAGCAATATTAATGTTTAACTGAAGGCACAATCCGTATTCAACTTACAGTTGGGAGTAGTTATCATTGTGGATGTCTCGAATTAATATAATCGTGGTTCTTCCCCTGGTCCTCTTTTATACGTCCAACTTGTTTATGTTTTGATGAAGCTCTCTACCATTTCGTCACCAGCTATAATAGAGCTTTACAGTCGGAATATGAATGTTTATCGATAGGAAAAATACGATGATATAAGGGCAACACAAATCGCGCTCAATATCATATTTAAAACATAAATTAACCAACAAAAATTTACATAAATATTTACTTATAAGAAATATTACAAGACACAATACTGTCTTTAAAACACTGGACCACTTTTAGACTTTAATTATTTATGTACTTATAAATATGTATTTATAAGACTTCTCTTCATTAAGTAATCATAGTACTTTCGCCTTTCGGCCTCATAGAGATCAGCGACTGTGTTCACCACCTTCTCATCATTGTAGCAGCTACTGGGAGGCGCTTCCAAGATATTCCCCTTGACGTACCACTTAAGGCCGGAAAAGTGGTTCTTAACCCGGGATCGCATTCCGGCCCCAGAGTAAACGGGCTTTCTGAACAGCTCATACATATTCCTTTGGCCATATTTCCGGTG
>JAEIIH010032726.1:2079-19880 GCA_018904745.1 Drosophila orosa
ACACACACACAATCGCAGGCAACACGCACACTCACACACGCTCGCGTGAAGGAATAAAATCGCAGGAAAATAAAAAGAGCGCCAGAACGGGGGGCTCCTCGGAAAAGAAAATCAATAATTTGGTGTTTTGGGCTGTGCTGGTTCTTGTTATTATTGTGACCCACCAAAAAAAAAAAAGAACTGTGGCACCAAAAGGGAAGTACGGAAATTGGAGCACAGTAGGTTCACTAAGTGTGTGAGTGTGTGTGTGCCTGTGAAATATTTCTTCCAACTCACCTGTGCTAATTCAGTGGAGCTGTCTCGCCTTTGTGTGCGGAGTTGTTAATATTTTGACGTTTTCGGGAGCTTTTCTGATACAAAACTCCCAAGCTCAAAGCAATTTAAACATGTTTTCTGTACTTTGCACTTGGCTTCGTTGTTATTGTTGTTGTTGCGGTGCCCAAAATAAAGCCGAGAAAAACAAACAAAGCAAGAAACTCCGTTTCGGACTGATTACACAACGCCAGCAGCAACAACAACAACAGCAGCACCCGAAGCAAGCAACTTTACGGAGCGGAGTTCCCTGGAGAGTTTCGGCATCGAGCAGCATTCAATTATAAAAATAATGATTCAGGGCCAAAAGCTGCACTTGTTTCTGGAATGCTATTATTCATAATTATTTCGTACCACTTGCACCGGGAGTTATTATTTTGTATGCCAAAGATTTGCACCAAACAAATCGCACACCAGCACACCACTCACACACACACACGGCCTGCCAGAGAGCAGTGCGGAAAAGAGCTCCGCCACGCGAGAACAGTTAACAGCAACTGAGCTGGAACCCAAAGCGAATCCGAGACCGAAGCGAAGGCAGCGCGTACTCTGACAGTGTTTATGCCAAGTTCAATTCGTGTATTCAACAAATAGGGAAGAGCTTACATACGAAAGATAAACAGGAAATTCGGTCATTTCGTGAAGTTTTGAAGCGCAGCCAACTTCACTTTGTAGCAATTAGGTGGCAACGCCAAGCCAAAGAAATTAAAATTTCGAAAAATTAATATGAAGTGTCAGCTACTATTTTATTGATGATGATGGCCAGGATAAATCAGGCAAGCATTCTCTTTCTACATTTTTGTTTACAAATAAACCACAATTACTCTGACATCTCTGTTTATAACAAACTCATAATTTCATCTGTATCGCATAAACACAGCTTAATTTAATATCGCGTATTCAAGAGTTCATAAAGTTTATGGTATAAACAGTCGACCTCGACAAAGCGTCGCTGCTGGCGCCGCTTGGAGCCCGAGCTCCCCAAAAGAGAGCACGAGAGAGAGAGATGGAGCAAGGGTGCATTTTTGCGGTCAGCTGAGAAGCGCCATTTAACGGTAAAGTGCCAAAACAGAGAGTTGCCAGAGTGGTGTAAAATAGTACAACATTTAAATAATGTAATATTTGTAATAATACGAAAGGCGCGATTTTAAAGTCGCTTCATGAGGTGCTTTTTCAGACGTCTTTTGTAGGTCTTGTGCAGTTCCTAGGGTGGTCATAATAATAATTTATTAATTAATAAAAGAGGTCTAACTTCGTAGAGATTGATATATGTTCATAATACATTTATGTATTTAATTTGCCATATTCAAAGTTCTTGCTCATATTTCATCGCTTAACTTCAAAGACTTCAATTTATTCTTCGTTACTTTTTAGTTTTGTCTCCTTTGGTGTCCTGAAAGTGCAGTTTCAGTGCCGATTCAGTTTCACCGAAACTACTATGGCTCCTGGACGATGGCAGTCCTGTCAATTCGGTGTCCACAAAATCGATGATATCCCCAATGCGAACGCGTCCCTTGACACTCCGACGAAAGTGCATCTTGGGGAACTCGAGCGGCTGCACCTGGACTTCGGTAAGAATGCCACAGGCTCCAATACGCCCCAGGATCTTAATAACACGAGCCTTCGCTGCCACAGGCTGAGACATTTTAACGATTTTGCAGGAAAAACACAAACCAAAATGGCAGAGATTACGTTGATCAACTTTTTATATAAGATTTACATCAAAAAACTAGGAATACATTATTACAAGGACCCCGAATTTTTAGTTTCAAATATTTTATAATACTTTGGATGTGCTGTGTGGATTTCCAGAGTTAGCTTAATTCGCGACACTCTCAAACTTTCCGCGGAGTAGGACATCCCTCATAATGCCAGCGAGTTCCTCGTTCTTTTGCGCTCGCATTTCATCGATGATGGACTCTTTGAATCCCGGATCTTTTGCCGGATCAGGTGTCTCCTGCAGCTTCTGCTTTTCCAACTGCAACTGGGGCACATCCGCCCCGAAAGTGGCCCCGATCCGCTCCACACTTTGGGCTCCCGTATCCCCAATTAGCGACCAACTGTCCGTTCCAAACCAAATGCAAAGAGGTTCATTAAAGTCCGTGACATGGGAGCGAAACGGATGGGCGGGACTACCGAATCCCATATGGCTGATGGTGTCCCTAAGTACCTTGGCCAACTTGGGTATCTTTTGGGAGTAGAATAACAGGGCACCACCAATCAGATGAGTCACGGATCGCAGACACCGACAGGTGTGCTTTTTAACAGCGGGATCCAAGCTTGCGAAAATATCATACTTTCCGCCCACAATCACAACGGGAAAGGGTAGAGGTTCCTGGTTACCCAGATCCTCCTTGTTCTGCTGACCCATTCGCTCCAGAGTTCGCTGTTCTAGCATTTCCCTGAGGTCAGGCGTCAACTTTTCCATCATTTTCTGAGCCGTATCCCGCAGTCCCTTGTAGGCACACTCAAAGTCCGTCCAGAAACGCTGAGGCTGCGACAGATCCAGTATTATAAAGACGGCCAATTGCTGCAACCCATGTGTCCTCATGGGCACCTCCAGTAGTTGCTCTGCATTGTCAAGGGATCCCAACTCCCACACATTCATGACTTGAGGTGACTTTCCACTTCCGATTCTCCGACCGAAGCTATACTCCAGGGCCAGAGTGGGACGTGTGGTGTGCTCTTCGCGGTCAAAGAATTTGTTTATAGCCGTGGTTTTGCCCTGAAAGGTAGTGTAGGTGTTTAAGCGTTGTAGTACTTTTTTATTTAACAGTTCCTTACCACACATTTGCTTCCCAGGACTAGCAGCGTTCGCTCCTGGGGCATTGTTGTGGCCTCCAGTTGCCGCAATCGCTGCTGTTCCTCCGCCAGCCGGCCGGCTATGTCCTGGATGCTGGGCGTAGCACTCTCGCCGCCCTCATTATTCTTCTCAAACATTTTTTGGAGACGCTTGTGCAGGCTGTGAAATATCTGCGGCAAGCGCATCGCATGAGAAAAGTGAGAAAAGAAAAGCCGGAACCTAAATGTTTGTCTTTTTTAACGGTTGCCATTGACAACTTTGACGGTCTGGCAACGTCATCCGGTGTGAATGGCAAAAAAAATTGGTTTGTAAGAATGGAGAATATTTAAAAAATAGAATTTTGAATAATAGTTTAAAAACAAATTAACATTTATTTAATTTTCTTTATTATCCCAATAAAATAGGAAGGTTTTATAAATTAAATAACTGAACGAGTATAATTTGGTGTTAAGTGATTATGGTTTATAATTAATAAAAGTTACACCCGGAACAAATAGATAATATTACCAAGAGTCTGATAAATACAAGGCTGTCTTTAATATACTCAAGAAAACTTAAAAAACAATTTAAAAAAGCTACAATAGTTCATTTTATGATTTAATTTATTATTTTGGCCAGGGAGAAATATTTCGATCCTTAAACCTTAAACTAATACTTGATTAAAAAAGAATATAAAGGCAAATAATACTTCCCCCCATTGATAAGAACACGATAAACCACTTTTGATTATTTACTATTCTTTAATCATAGGCCTTTCCAGTGACTTTACGCTTAAGTTTTGTAAAAAGTGCGCAACGAAGGAGAAAAGGTGCTCCCTTTTCCTTTACTCTATTGGGCGGAAAATAAAAATACGAAATCTACACAGAAAATGGGCTACAAGAATGTGACTGGACACATGGATGTCGCAGGCGTGGCGTATAAATAAAACAAAGATAACAAACAAATGGAATACTCCGGAATGCGGTGCTCAGTAAAGCCATATCTCCTCCAGTATCCCGTTGTTCAGCTGCTCGGCGGGAAGGGCTTTCAGTGTGCGCAGCGTCTCCATGTAGAAGGTCAGCTCCGAGGTGACCACTCCATGCTGTGGCCCTCCGTTGTTGTTGACATTCAACTTCAGCAGTTGCTCCCGCAACTTGTCCTTGAAGTTGCGATGCACCACGCCGTAGATCTCGTGGATCTGTGCCTCGGGCAACACGCCGGCGATGGCCTCGTGGAGTTTCACCAGATGCCGGGAGATGTGGCGGAAGGTTTGGGAGGGTATTGGCGGACGCGCCTCCCAGGCATCCAGTTGGGCCGCCAACCGCTCCGAGACTATGCCATGGATCTTGTTCTCGATCTCCTTGATGTGACCCTGGTAGTCCCTTTCGATGGCCTCGTAGCCACTCATCGCCTGGAAGTGCTCCCTGAGCTTGGGCAGCAGCCAAAGGACCAGCTGGAGGGCCCGGGAAACTAGCGCCAGATTGGTGCTGGTAATGGTCTTCAGCCCAGCCACTCGCATGGCCCCAGCTCCGATGATTAGCTGGCAACTGCGAGAGTTGAAACACCTCAGCAGGTCAACTACGTTCCGGGCATGATAGCTGGCCAGCAGTGGCAGCCGCTGGGCGCTGCCCCCGTACTCGTACAGCATCCTGATGAGCATCAGGGAAGCGCTGACCAAGGTATACGGCTGCTTTCCCTCCACCAGAAGCACGGGATTGCCGCCGCCATTGCTGATCAGGTTGCCCAGTTCCGGCTTGGCGTAATCCCCGGCAGCCATTCGCTCAATGATCCGCTGAAACTCATGGGGTATGTCCACCTGTCGCCAGCGCTCCTGATCAAGAAGTAAAGACAATTTCTGCTTTCGTTCCGAATGGAATCTTTGAGCGTATCGCGACGCCTGAACTTTTAAGGCCAACTGGAGCGGCACACTGGCCACTCCACAAATGCTTCTCGTGGTCTCGCCAAACTGCTCCACAATCTCCGAGAGCTGGGTGAGCTCCTGTTCACTCGCCGAACTCTTTTCCAAGCTCTGGGGTGAGACAATGTTGGCGCAACGCTCATGGCAGTAATGGCAGACAGCCTGGAGGAGTTGCTGCAGCTGGGATTGCAGTTGCTCGTGGTGTCCGGGGCTGAGAAAGGCCTCCGAATCGATCAGATTCACAGCATCTTGAGCTCCCACAGCGGCGTCTGCCGTTTGTTGCATAATGCCGACCACGGCCTTGATGCGTTCGAGAATGGAAACGAGAGCCTGACTGGAGCGCTGCAACAGAGCAATCCACTCGGGCAGGGTGAGCTCCAAGGCCTGCTCCCCGTGACCCGTCAGGCTGATCTCCTGGTCGCTGTCACTGCGCGCCAATACCTCGATTAGCAGCTGCTTGATGATGGCTCTTATGGTGGCAATGGCTTCCTGCTGATAGGACTGGACAAAGGTGAAGTTTTGCTTGCGCAGCAGGCCCATCACAATGGCCACCAGCTTGTCCTCCTCGGCGCAAACGCTATCCGTTTCCCGGAGGCCGTCCGTCAGGGGTCGATTCAGATCCGAGGCAGCGTAGCGTTCGAATTCCGTGGTGAGCATCTTGTCGATCAGCTTCTCCATCTCGCTGAGCTGCATGGGCAAGTGCTTGAAGCAGTGAATGCCGAGCAGCTCGGCGGATAGGATCTCCTGGGTGGTTCCAATCAGGTCCAGAGCCGCCACATAGTCCTGGGTGCCCAGGAGGAGCTGCAACATCGGTTGCGTCTTGTGCACAGTGGCCATCAGTCGGAGCTTGTCCAGCGTCAGGTTGTAGTGCTGCCTTCGCTGGGCGTAGCGCAGCACCTTAAAGCTGTCCACCACCGAGTGGCTGTGCAGCTGGGCCAGCGCTGCCCTCAGCTGACGCACCTGCTCCGCCGCCTGCTCCATTTCGGCCAAAATGGCGTGCTGCGTGGTCATGGCATGGAAGAAGGCGCCGGATTTCTGCGAAACCTGCTGTGCGATCTTCACCTCCACCATGTCCAGGTAGTGACTCAGTTGTTCCTGCAACTGGCGGCCTGTCTGCTGGTGCGTTTCCGGCGTGGAAGCGGATGTCTGCATGTAATTGGGAAAGACCTGCTTGAAGGTGGCCGGGTGATGTAGCTGCAGTTGCGACTTCAGGAAGATCTCCGGCACAGCACCCAGATGAGTGGGCGTTGTCTGTCCACCTAGTGTGCCCAGTGAGCTCTGTCCTCCGTTCTCCAGCGGCTTATCGCGCTCCAGCTGCTGCTGGCGACGCTCGTGCCAGCGGTAACGCTTCCCTATGCTCCCCAGATACACGGAAAAGTCGGCATGCGTGATGTCCGGGAGGCGGGGTGAGGCGGGCACATGACTCCGATCCACAAAGTGCTCGCCCCACTTCTTGGTGAATAGATTGCTCTGTTTGCCGCGCGACGGATCGTTCAGCACGGCCGGCAGGTTCTGGGCCGCCGAGTAGACTCCCCATTCCGGTGGCATTTCGCGTGTCTGCTGATTCACATGATACTTGGCCACATGGGCGTCATAGTCACGGTCCGAGACGCCATCCAGGGGAAGAGAGGCACAGACGCCATTGAAGCCATAGCGGCACACAAAGGAGCCGCCTTCTCGGGTGCAGTGTCGGGTTCGTAGGTGACTGGAAAGCAGATATAATTCATTATTAAATACTGTATTTGTTGACAAAGGTTTGGGAGAGGTTTATTAATACTTTTGCAGGTATATTTACTCTAAATTCTATTGTCTTCAACGACTGTACTTGTGTAAATAATACAAATACAGCTGCTTTTACCTGCTGCCTGGCATATTTTACCTGTTCACCATTTCAATGCAGAAACCGGCAAACCTTTGCTGATAATCGAGTAAAGAAAACTCCTGTCCCTAAATATGACTCTATTTGGAGCAGACTCCCTCAAAGAACAGATGTTTTGTGGCCTTCCCCGCTTACTCACTTGACAAAGTCGCTGACGGTCTTAAAGTGCTCCCGGGTGCAGTAGTAGCAGCTCTGCCAGCTGGGCGCTCCAGGCGCTATCCCACTGCCGCTGGCCGTGGAGAGCTTCCTGAATGCGGATGTGGGCTCAGCGGTAGGGGTTGCATCTCCGGCGGTTCTCGTGGTGGCCATCACACATGCTCTGCGCCCGTAATCCCGCGCCGTATGGTCTCCTCGTCGTGTGTGTTTTGCTCGTCGCCACCACCGACGTGTTGTTGACGTGTTATGACGATGTTTGCTTTCCACCTTCGCTCGTCGCCGGCAGATGTTTCATTTTGGTCGCCCTTTTGGGGGCTCACAGGTGTCGCGCCATAATGATAATAATGATTATAGTAATTAATAACTGAAGAAATAACTAATTAATTAATTTCTATTGCTTCGGTCAGCTGTAAGAACATTAGAGTAACCAGACGAAAATTTGGCTTTCCCCCTAAATAATCTCAAAAAGTGGAAATTTCACCCTAAAAAATCCAAAGAAAAATTTCAGCTGGCGGCTGTTGAAAAAATTCCCGTTCCAAAGTAGCGGCGCACCGGCTTTTTAAACAATAATAGAAGGAACTATATTATAAATATAAAACTAAGCTTGACCTGCAGCACAGCCATGCGGCTGCAAAGACGTTGCTATGTGGCAGTGGGTGTAGTAATCTGCCTTTGGCTGGCACTCCTCTTCGTCTGCACTCAGAGGATCTCAAACTACGAAAGCTCCAAGCCTCGCGATCTCATCCAGCTCCTCTGGTGGTCGCGTTCCATGTCCTTCGACTACGATGAGGTGCGCCATTGCGGCGTCGACACGTGCCGCATTAGCAACCAGAGGAGCCGCCTGCCAATGGCCCGGGTTCGTACTGTGTTGATTGTTCCCCTTATCCACATCCGGCGGCGCCTTATCACATATTTATTTATATATAAGCTAAGCCTACTTTGTCTTTCCAAGCAGGGCGTTTTGTTCTATGGTTCCGACATGAAGACCAGCGACTTTCCGCTGCCACGGGGCCAGCAGCAAGTGTGGGCCCTGCTGCACGAGGAGTCGCCCAGGAATGTGCCCTTCGTGCCCCACTTGAAGTTCCTGCGCCACTTCCACTTCACTTCGACCTTCAGTCGCTACAGCAACATGCCGCTGACCACACAGTATCTGCCCAGCGAGCAGGCGCTAACCTCGCTGCAATACCACAAATCGTATGCCGAAAAGTCCCAGTCAGCAGCGATAGTCTTCCTGCAGAGCGATTGCGACACAATGTCCGGACGGGAGGACTATGTGCAGGAGCTGATGAAGTACATGCAGGTTGATTCGTACGGCGGCTGCTTGAAGAACAAGGATCTGCCGGAGAGGCAAGTAGCGCATTCCTTGCATTCCCTTCAAACAATCAACATTATCCCTTTTCCAGTCTAAATAAGGATTACCTGAACAATCTGTATTCGCCAGAGCTACTGAGATTCCTCTCCAATTACAAATTTATGCTTGCCATCGAGAACGCGGCCTGTCCCGACTATATAACTGAAAAGTTCTGGCGCCCCTTGGTCATAGGCGTCGTGCCCATTTACTTTGGTTCGCCCACAATTAAAGTGAGTTTTTTAATCTATTTAATGTATATATCTTTACTTTAATTTGTATATCTTTCAGGACTGGCAGCCCAATGAAAAGTCTGCCATTTATGTCAACAATTTCCTCAATCCGCTTGCCTTGGCCGAGTATTTAACCAAGTTGGCTGACAACCAAACAGAGTACGATTCGTATCGAAGCCACAAACTGAATCCGCTGGATCCCATCTCAAATCAGGAGCTGCTCCTCAATCTAGTTACGCGACAGTATCACATAAGCGACTCCTCGCCGGGCGGTTCTCTCTTCGAGAAGTTCGAGTGTGCCGTGTGCCGACATGTAATCCATGGCGCAAGTAGTGAGCGGGCTGACTCCCGTCATTATGATTGCCCGATGAAGCCAGCATTTGCGCCACTGGCGAATCAGGTGGAACCAGTAAATGTCGCCGACTGGCGATCCGTCTTGGAAGTGGGCCAGTGCCAGGCAAAGGCTTTGGATCACTTTATTCGCCGCAACTCTAGCTACAATAAGGCGGATTTCGATGCTGAGCTCAACAGGAGGATGGAGAAGAATGATTGTAGTCAAGACTGAATCCCAGAACGGATAATAGACAATCTTAGGTTGTAAGCCATGCCTGGATGTGATAATTTGTTTAATTATTTGTACCTGTGATTTTTACGATAATAAAATTGTATTCGAATACAAAAACCCAAATTTATATAAAACTGCAGTTGTTTATTTATGGATTTTAAGCGGATTGAGGCTGGCAGTCGCCTTTATCATCATCCTCACCTCCCATCGACTTTTGTGCAGGTTCTTCATCTGCTTTCACCGTCGGATCATCCTTCTCAAGCGAGATGTGACTTTGCACACTTGCAAAGGAAGCAACACTTGATATACTGTCACTTGAAGGCTCCACAGGAAATTGAAAATCGGTTTGAGTATGGATACTTTTCGGGTCTATGGCTTGGGAAGGAACCTCGGGCTGATTTATGGACACCCGAGAAACAAATTGTTCTCCGATATCTGCAGACATCTGAGAAACACGTTCTTCCTCAGAGTTATTTTCAGATGGTTGCTGCGGTGGATTCTCAGTCTGAGTAGCAGGGAATGGCGGTGCCCGTAGGAGTTCAGCCCAATTGATTGGTGTTGTTCCAATTACTGGGCCTAGCCTAAGCCCGAGAACGATTCCCTTGAGCATAGGGGCGAGTGAAAGGTCCATTGGCATGGCTAGCAGTTGCGAGGGCGTTAGGCCTAGTTGGTTGGGAGTAACCTCGGGACAATTCTGATTGATCTCAATCTTCGCCTGCTTCTTGGGCCTCTTGTTTGCCCGGCGGCGCAGTCGTCTGATCGGATATGGTTTGGGCCTCATGCTCAGCTTCTCGACCAGCTTCTGTAACCTCCTGGCCCTTGCGCTTAAGGGACCTCTTATCGATGGGATTCTGTATTTTCGTAATTTGTGGCGTTGAATTGCATTGCCTGGCAATACAACGTCGCCGCAGTACCGGCAGGATTCATTACTGGATTCAGTATCTAGACTTTTGTTTTTGCGCGGCATTTTTACCAGATTTTAACAATTTAATTTTGTATGGTAAAGTATTGAAATTTAGTACACTTTTTGTTTTTTCAGAACCAAAGAAAATCAGTCTGCTCGCTGCGAGGCTACGAATAATTGTGAGGTAACGAGGCGTATAGGCTGGATAGGCAAGATATGTTAGTAAAAGCCTACTGTGTTATAATTTTCCAAGTTCCTGAGGTTTGGGGTTCGTTGTTATTGATTCCTATTATTATTTTCCCAGAATATAAAAAACAATTATGATTTATCTCTCATTTATTATCAGTGAAGCTGCGCCACCTTGCTTTACATCTGCCAGTGCATCGTGGGCATCACCTCCTTCAGCTGTCCCATGTTGACGATCCACATGCTGCCATTCTTCATCATCTCCATGGCCTTGATCATCTGCATGGCGGCCTCCTCGGGCATCTGGCGCTTGGCACTCTCCATGGCCTCCACCAGGGCCTCGGAGTGATGCCAGGTGACGTTGTCGCGCAGATTCATCATCATTTCACCGTTGGTGAGGCCCGGGCACATGGCCATAAACATCACGCCGGTCTTCTGGTAGATGTGCTTATCTCCCATGGAGCGGGTGAAGCCCAGGACGCCGTGCATGGCACCGGCGTAGACAGCAAAGGCGGGTGAAGGTTCCAGGCCATAGACGGAGGCCATGTTGACCACCATGCCGCCCATGCCCATCTGGGTCTTGTCCATGTATGGCATGGCCATCATCGTGGCGTGAATCATGCCAGTCTAAGGAGGAAAATAGAAAAAAGATTAAGGAAATAATATAAACAAAGATCAACTAAATTTGAATTACCAGATTCATGCCCATCGTCGTCTCCACATCCTTGTCGAGCAGGACATTCTCAGCATTGATCAGCACATCGAAGTGGCCCATCATCTGGCCCATCTTCTTCATGGCCTGATCAATGCACATCTTGTCCATGAGATTCATCTGCATGAACACAACCTTGACGGAGGGATTGATGGCCTGCAGCTTCTTCATCATCTCGACGTTCTCCATGCGGTGCATGATGCCCATCATCTTGATGTCCTGCTGCATCAGCTGCATCATCATCTGCCAGCCGGTGCCGCTGAAGCTGCCCACATAGACGACATTCTTACCGGTCCAGTCGAACATATTGATTGGTTGTTAATTGTCTTTGACTCGGACTTGGACTTGAATTGCAATGGACAATGCCTGACTGACTACGTCTGACTGATTCCGAGTTGGTGACTGCGCTTATATAATATCCCGGATGCCCCGCTCCAGATGTCCGGCGCATCTGTCCAGATTACTTTGCCCCGCGCGGAATGCAATAACATCGCCATCGATTCGGCTATCTTTGCCCGGGGTCAGGGGTTCGGAGATCAGGTCCCTTCAGAGGCGTTGATACCTCGGAGCTTGCAAAGACGACAACAAGTTAGTCACCAGCTGTTGCCAGTGGGTACCAGATAAGATCGCTATAGATGCAGCCGAGGGCGTTGGCGTTGGCATAGCTTAGCCGATCTCTCGCCACCTGACACAATGTATCATCTTCTGGGTGAGGTGTCCTCATTAAAAAAATTGCACAATTTAATGTCAGGTAAGTGCTGCAATGCTTAGCAGAAGTTGCATCAGATTTGGTTTAGTTTTTGGGGATATATAGAGCCCAGTCTTGTATACTAAATTTATTATTTAATGAAGAAATAAGTTCTTCAAGAGGATTCTTTGTCTTTGATATGCATTATTAATTTACACATTATAAAAACTTTCTCATGCCTTTTCATCATAACTAAAAAACACGTTGTCTTTTTAAAATAATAACGTACATTTATTATGGTTTCAAAGAGCTTATTGAAAAACTCTTTCTTAGACAATCACAGATGTTTAGGCTACAAACGATGCTATGGAATATGTACAGATGCAGGAGAACACCAATTTCTTATCGAATCAATATTATTTCCAGGTTCTCCACTCGTCGTCGTCAATAAATAATCTCTAAATTTCATTTTGGCAAGTTTGGGATTGTGCTCTCTTTCGCAAGGGGAACTTTGCCTCCTCAATGGAACTTCAACAGCAGAAGGCTAACGATCAAAGGTATTATTAAACTAGATACCAATCCTGAACCTCCGCCGCCAGTATTCGGTGGTGTTCCTGTTGTGGGCTTGCCATTATCTCCTGTATTTTCTCCGTCAGACTTCAAATCTGGATTATAGTCGCCGCAGGTGGGAAAATTTGCAGGCACAGGGACCATTTGATCATCGTCGCCCACTTTAAAGACCAAAGCCATGCCAATCTCCGCATGAAACTCGATGTGACAGTGGAAGAGCCAGTAGCCTGGGTTGGAGGCCTCAAATCGGATGATGGTATAACCCCCATCGGGAATGGTCACCGTGTCCTTCACAGGGGGATTCACCAGATTACGTTTGAGTAAATTAAATTGATCCAGTTGTTTGACCTGAAATTAAATATTATAAATTAATAAAATTAAATGTTAATAATATCTTTTACTCACCATTTCAATGGTTACATTCTCTCCAAGTCTCTCCAGTCCCATGACTCTGAAAGCATTGCCGTGCAAGTGGAAGGGATGATTGGCATAGTACTGGAAGCCCTCGTCCACGATGATCAGCTCGACGACGGCACCCAGGGGCACCTGGAGGACGTGGTGACATTTGCAGAACTCCGTTCGACAGTCGATGCCCTGATCCGCCAGACTGGTCTCGTTGCAAAAGTCCGAGTCCTTTAGTTGGCTTCTCGAGGGAAGCAGTGCCATTGCCGGGAACTTCAGGGTTATGTGATTTAGTTGGGGCGTGTAGAGGCGGTTCTGCTGCGTCATCTCCATGTCCATGGCATACAGGTCCTTGTCATGGAAGTCGGGATTGTTCTTGGTGTAAAAATCATAGTAAATGAAGAACTTGTAGTCTGCCTCCGGCTTGAGGGTATCGTGATCAATCCCCGACACGTGATCGTAGATGGGCAGGGCCCTCATTTCGGCCACGGTCTTGGTGTCCGGATATCCAGGACCCCGGTTCATCACATTCAGCTCAATGCCCTCGGCCTTGTGGCCATAGCTTATTGCCGCCGTGGGCTCTTCGTCGGGAGCACCCTCATAGCGCAGGATGGCCACTTGGAAGGCGGAGGTGAAGACCTCGCTGCAGTCCATTAGGCCCTTGAGGCGGATCCAATAGTTGCCCACCTCCATGTTGGCATTCAGCACGAAATCGAAGCGTTCTCCGGAATAGGTCACAATCGAGCCCACCTCCATGGCCTCGATGTCGAAGCCATCCGAGTTGATCGCCGTTAGGTTGTGACCATCCACGGAAACCACAATCGGGCAGTTGAGGTACTCCGCATTTATAATCCTGAAGCGGTAGCGGAATCCCCTCCGCACACTATACACCTGATGAGGGACCAGTTCCAGTGGAATCTCTTTGAGGTTGCCCCTCTTCTGGCGCGAGTGTACGGGGAACAGTTTGGTGCTGTTGCTCTTGGCCAGACGCGCCTGACGCGGTAGAGTTTGAACCAAGTCCACCTGTGACTTGGGCAGAGGCTCCAGTGGCTGCGTCGTTCTCTCCTCCGTTCTGCGATGAGTCTGCTTGGCCTCCGCCCAAATGCGGTTGTAGTAACGTCCCCTGCCGTTGACGAGCAGATTGTGGGGCTTGTTGTCGCCCCGGGAGTGATGGTGGAAGGAGAATATGCTGGCACCCGTGTCGTGTATCCAATCCTGCACCGTCATCACATGCTCACTCAAGTCAAAGTCATAGAGGCTGCCATGGGGCTCGGCTGCCTTGGGTTTCCGGATGATTAGGGCTCCAAAGACACCATCTCCGCGTTGCATTCCGGTGTGCGAATGCCAGAAGTGAGTGCCAGAGAGATCGGCAGGGAAGGAGTACCTGAAGCTGGCATGCGGGGTAATCGGACACTGGGTAATGTGCGGCACCCCGTCCATGTAGGGCGTCTTCTTCTGGTGCAGGCCATGCCAGTGAATCGAAGTGCTCTCGCCCAGCAAATGGTTCTTCACATCCACCACAATCTGGTCACCCTCACAGACCTCGATCGAGGGTCCCGGCATCATGCGATTCACCACTGTGATGCTTCGCTCCAGGCCATCGCCCATGATGCAGTGGGGCCGGGAGCAGTCGGTGAGGTTTCGGGGACAATCGTAGCAGGCCTTCGAGAAGGTCTGATACCATTCCACCACGAAGGTGTAGTGACAGGTCATCGGCTCAGCTCCCACCTGGCAGTCCCGGTTGCAGGGATGCTGGCGATACCACTCGGCCGTCCATATATCCTCCGCAGTTTCCACCTCATCTGCCTGGAGGTCTTCAATCCTTGAGGTTTTCAGGGGTCTGCAGTAGGGACAGCAACTCTTAGTCTCTAGCCGCGAGGCGGGACAGTCTTCTTTCAGGGGCTGACAGCTTCTCTTGTAGGTGTTGATGATGATCTGGCCATTCTCCAGGCGTCCACACTCCAGCAGAGTGCAGTCGGCATCGTTGTGCCAGGACTCGCCCACGGCATAAAGGGTATGATTGTGCTGGCAGTGAGTCCTCACACACTCGCCACAGCAGCTGCCTTCGGCACTGCGCAGCTCGGAACCCTTTGAAGTTAGGAAACCATTATTAAGAAATTATTTTAAGGGAAAGATTGTCAATTAATTACTCACCACTTCGCAGTAAAACTCATTGCAATCGACCTGGGTCACCACAATGTGAGCCTGCGGATCCTTGGCCACACCCGCGGCACAGGAGTAAACCAAACAAGGATCCTTGGCGGCAAACCACACAGCTCCCAGCTCCTTGCGGTAAGTGGTGTTGTGCTCCTGGTACAGGCATATGGTATTTTCTATAGGAAATTAAATTAAAATGCTTGTAAATAAATTGCTGCAAGGAATTAATTTTAAAAGTAATAAACTTGCTTAAAGAACTACTCACAGTGTTAAAAAATCATTTTAAAAGTTTTACAATTTCTTTAAAACAAATCTCAACATTAATTCAGAAATTAATTAATTGTTTAGGATAGGATATGTTTTAAATCTTGTTTCAATATTTAACAATACTGCTTATAGCAAGCTTTGTCGGCACTATTAACGTTATCCTTTAGCTATCACATACAAGGCAAGTTATATTGGTTTCTATCTAACATAATTAGATTTAGGTTATTAAACAAAAGCTCTGACACCTCAAGGAAAATTTTGTTCAGGCCATTATTCGGCTTTGTTCGTGTTTGCACTGACAAACAATTGTTTAGTGACATTAAACCCCCGGTAAATATAATTCACGTGGCCATAAACAGCAAAGGCCGAAAAGAAAAGACAAATAAAAAGAGTTTGAGACCAAAACAATTGTTGGTTTCTGGGTTTCTCTTCTTTTTTTGTGGTATATCACGCGCATGAGAATACTTCGCAATTTATTAACTTATTCAATTTATAGCACATTTAATTGAATGTGTGGCATTATTTTTCGCGCTTGTGCATTCATTTATATGTCTGCGAACTCCGGAGTGCTATTATTAGTTCATAAATGATCGTTACAGGTGCTAATAGCCTGGCTCCAGGTGCCTTGAACCCAGAGAGTGATTTGGAAAAAACGTATTCTGAGTCACCCCTTTGGATAGACGACATGTGTGAATTATAATGAAAGTGAGAATTGTGATGGAGATTCTGGATTAATTTTTATAGAATTAATATAAACCTGTTCTTGTATAGATTGTATGTGTCTTTAATAGAATAACAAAGCTTTTGAAATACTATATTTATTTTTATTTTAAAAGCTTCATTTTATGCTCTTTACATGAAGATAAATCTTCTTGCACCACCAGCTTGTGTCTAATAAATTTCGCCTGACATTCCTTGTCCATTTGATCAGACTGTGATTGCTCATGGGCAATAAGACAGGTGTCGACATTCGTATGTTAATTAGAACAGAGTCAAGAGGGCGTTAGAATGCTAATTAAAATGCCATCAAGATCCGGATCGAGTTGGGTGAACTGACCCGTTTTATAATTTCCTTTGGGCCAGTTAGTAAACGATAATTACCCTTTGCCCAGGTGACATGAGCAGGCATTAGCTAACAATCGGAAAGTCCGGCTAATCTTCACAGGCCCATAAACCAGGCTGACCATGAAAGTGACTTAACTGAGCCAACAATGGGTACTATTTTGCAGTTTGTGTTCAACAGCACGAACCAAAGGAAAATATGTGCAGCGCCTGACTACTTGCTTTTGGGAAATCACTGCTAAAAATACACTGAAATTAAAAAACAATTACCTTTACGACAGCCATCGACACGATGTGATTAAGAATCAGATAAGCTGATAAGATGTTTTTGTTTGGCTTCCAAGAAACACAACAGCTTTTTGTGTAATTACAAAAATACAAATATAATTATTGGCCAATAAACTGAATTTTACCATCTATTAGATATTTTTTATTCAAAAGAGATTGAGTAGAAAAAGGTACCTATACAAATGTTATAACATTTTAGTGGTTATATTGAATATATTGAAGACTTTTAAATGAGTTGTCAAAACATTTAAGTCAGAATAACTCATTAAAACTTATTCTTTCAATTAAGAATGATGGTACATTGTGAAATCAAAAGTTTAACCAGTAATTTTTACTTAATTAAGGAACATCAACAAAAGCCAGAGGTTAATAAAACTTTGAAGTATTTGAATTTATCACTAAGCAAAGTTTAAAACAAAAGAATCATAAGGCTTTGAAAAATTCACTCCTACCAATTACAGACTTTAAAAGTTCTTCAATAACAAAAGGCATTATTCATGAGCAAATCAACAGTTTTGTCGTGAAATGAAATATGAGCCACTGGCATATGGGACCTCAAGCTCATCCTGTTTGAGATGTCTTTTTGTTTTTCCTCGTATTTTTTCTTTTTTGTATTTAAAGGGAGACTGGGCGATGTCAGCATCTGTTTGGCATATAAATTATACTACATATATAGAGGGAGAGGAGGAGTTGCACGTACATATCGCATATAGCCGGCTCCGTTAGGCGGAGCTGTCTGTCAGTTACGCATTAAGGCCGCGTTTATTGACTGTTTTTCGAAGGGGGGGGAGAGAGTGTTCGGCTTTCAACGGTGGGCTGCATCGTTTATTGGCTCGTTATGGCCATTATTATGATTGCCTACCGCCGCCGACGTTTGTTTTAACCATCAGCCAAGCACTCGCCTGATTATTTGCCGGACTTACGCAAATTCACATGCTGCCAGGTGGGCCGGTACTTGAATTTTCGCATGTGAGTGGCAAACCACGTTTTCATTGTCTAAAGAAAGATGCTTGTACGGGTGTATATTTTTACACGGTGCTAATTTTTAACACCGGCATTAATGTTGGCCAAGGTCAAGACCTTTTAATTGGCCAAGTGAAGCTTCTGTGAGCTAATGACTGTGGTATTTTAGCGTTACACTGATAGAAACATATTTAATTGCTTTTTGTTTAATGCAAATATTATTAGAAAAATAAAATTTTGTAAAATAAAGAATTTGTATATATTTGAATCATTTTATCTGAATTTTGTATCTATCGGGTCGCAAAATTTATTGAAACGTTTTAAATATTTCAAATAATTTATTAAAACCTTTAATATTGTTAAATTTTTGAATTCAATATGCAGATTTGTTAAGCTAATAAAAACTAGA
>JAEIIH010032728.1:0-31127 GCA_018904745.1 Drosophila orosa
ACTCACTAGGCGACAACGCACACATACTACTTGTTCAAAAACCTACCTACTCTATATTGTGGCTTGGTAACGCACACACCTATACATTATTGCCTGGGTGACACCTATACAAAGTTTTCCGGTAGTAAAAAACACCAGGGTGTCAAAATCACCCTATATTTACCCGGTGCACCTTGAGTGCCGGTGTACATTTGCAGTTCTCTGCTCCCCATAGATATCTTTCCCACCCGCATCTGGTTTTTAATACGGCAAACAATAACCCATATATGCATAAAACAATTTGTTAATGGCGAAAGCAAACAAGCACTTCCCCCACAGACAGCGCTGGTCAAATAAAAATAGAAATAAAAAAGAGCAGCAAACGTGAGCTGACGGCTGGCTCTCGTATTTACTAGCAGTCTTATCAGTGCCATTGGTTTTGTTTACCAAACAATGTGGATTTGCCTTCAGAGATGGGGTTTTAGTCCAGCCGAATATGAGGACCAGTCCAATATAGGAGCTAAATATATATGTGACTAGAAATAGTTGGCAAGCAAATATTCAGAACATAGCTATTAAATTGATTGCGATAAATTTATAGATGAAAACAAGGAGTGTCTGCTTTTTGGCCTGATGGTAGATAGTCGTCTGAGATAACTAATTTCACCACGAATTAAAACTGGCGAGTCCTCCGGTTTGAGATTTTAATTCTACGCTGTAAACAAAACACACAATTGCCTCTTTTGGCGAGACCAAGGCGTGACTGGATTGCAAATTCAATTACTTTATATTATCTTACAATCTGTTTCCCTTGCATACTTGAATTTAAGAAAACATAATATAGTTTGGCCTTAAGAGTTTACTTTTCGATCAAGTCTAATTAATTTCTAAAAGGTGGCCAGGACACACAACGAATATTTTGTGTGAACTCTGAAACGGATGACGTCTTCATTTCCAGCATTATCGATTCATAAGTTAAATAGCGAATTCCTCGAATAACATTTTTATTACGGCGAATAAAACGAAATACATTGGCTTCCGATGGGGATTTATTTGTTATTTTTGCATTTTGTTTACGCCGAATGCGGCCATCCTTGCCCCTCGCTGGCCCAACTCGTCCAATCCAAATGGCTGCCGACTGCTTTGGCACTTTTTGGCCAATGTTTATCCAGTTCCTTATCGGAGGCAAGCCTTTGTTTGCGCAACAATATGGCCCGGACTCCCCCAAGGAGCCAGACCAACTATTTATCCAGCCAACTACGCACGACTCCCATAATCAATGGGTTTATGCCAACGCTACATGACCACCTAATGCCACAAAAGCCCTGTGTTTTCGGACTAACTGCCTGCTATCTCCGGGTACACATGTTAATGATTTAGCCCCGCAAATATCTGTTTGCTCTCATTTATGGCATGCCGAAGAGGCCAAACAAAGGGCTGCACTTTAGTGCTTTTAAGCCAACAGCCAGACATCACATGTATTTAATATCAATATTTATACATAGGTATAAGCAGGGCTTCCATAGAGGGACTATGAAATAACCATAATTCCAAAGAGCTGGAATGTGAGTTAATGCTAGAACCTAAACGAACTTTTTATTCAATAAATTGTATTTTCACGCTGCAGCCATAGGTGAACGGGAACCCAATTTGCTGAGGTCCAAGAACGTAACGCACCTTTTTTCTGGGGGAAAAATGGGATATGTAGAGTTTTTTAAGTGAATTTTAAAGAAATCGTTGTCGGATAAATACGTCTCTTATAAACTTCTTCGTCTATAATCGTCATTATTCAGCAGCGCAATATATTGTTAGAAGAAAGTGACGTTGCAAGAATTTTTATCATTTAAATCCCAAACCCGTGACGACATAAAAACGGGCCTCTGGAAGGCAAATCACGTTTTCTGGCTATGAAAGCTGCATCCGTCTATCTAGAGAGATAGAAGGCAATATAGTAATTAACCCCGGCTATGTTTGATATCTTGTAAAGTTATATAATCGACTGATAAGCCAAAGGTTTCGTCACAATATAATCGCTTGTCCAGATGCTGCGAGCACAGTTTCGTCGGAGATCTCAGTACCCAAGCATCAGTCACCATGCTACCGAGTTGGTTAACGGAGGAATATATCCAGAAAGCCCTTCGGGCATTCCACAAGGACGAAGAGCTTCGGGTCCTTAAACTCTGGGCCAAGCCAGCAACCGAGAAAGGGGAGAACTTTATCGGCGTGATGACTCGCATCTACGTGGAATTTGAGCCGAGAGACGGATCTGTGGAAACGAAGTCCTACATCCTGAAGCAAGCCGTTCCGTCGGACGCTCCCCAGGCAAAGATCTTCGCGGAATACGATGTGTACAACAGGGAACTGGACATGTACGACGTTGTGTTGCCCAAGATGTCGCAGATCCTGGAAGAAGCTGGCTTCACCGATAAGCTGATGGCCAAGGCCATTATCGTAGATCGCTCACTAACCATTATGATCCTGGAAGACTTGGCTCCGCTCCGCTACACGAATGCGGACAGGGTGAAGCAGCTGGACCTGACTCACACCAAGCTCGTACTGGATATGCTGGCCAAGTTCCACGCTGCCGCCATAATCTTGAACCAACGGGAGCCAGATATCCTGCGCCACAACTACGCGTCGCACTTCTTTTCGCGGGAAAAAGAGGGTTACGGGGCGGTCTTCGTCGGCTTGTTCCGGGCTTTCATCCGGTATGTAAAGACCCAGCCGAATCTAAGCAGTCGCTATGCCGCCAAGTTGGAGAACATCGCCACCAATTTGATGGATAATGCTGGCCGCTCAGTGGAAGTCGACGAGAAGGACTTGCAAACATTGGTCCACGGCGATTGCTGGACCACCAACGTCATGTACCAGTATGACGACGAGGGCAACCCCACCACTGTCCTGCCCATTGATTTTCAGTTCAGCACTTGGACATCACCGGTCGTGGATTTGCACTACTTCTTCAGTACATCTTTAAAGGCAGATATCAAGGAGCGGGAAACAGAACTCGTCCAGTATCATTACTACGCTTTGAAACGAACCTTGGAAGCCCTGAAATTTGAGGGCGTGCTTCCCAGCCTGTTTGAGTACCAGCTTCAGTTTGAGAAACGTCGATTCATCAGTAAGTTTAGTAAGCTGTGCACATGCAGTCGGTTTTCTGAATTGTTTTCCCTTTTTCAGGTGCTGTTATAGCCAACACATTTCAACCGATTATGGTGTACGAGGGCTGCGAGGACCCTGAGTTCGTAAATCTGTACCAGGACACGCCTGAGGGTATTAAGTTCCAGGACTCCATGTATGAAAACGAGGAAATCCAGCGTAGAATCGAAACCATACTTCCCATCCTTGATGCGAAGGGTTTCCTAGATGCCCACTAAGACAAGACTGTTTGTTAAGATTTATTTGAATTAATTTATAAATAAATGGGCTACCAATATTTACTACTTGCTCGCCCAGAGTTCACGAGAACTTAAAACTTAATTATATACATTCTTATATATTCTGCTTTTAATACCAGATTAGATTAGATTTATTCAACTTTGTTGGCTTTCCTATTTATTCTTATCAACCTTAAAGTTGTTATTTCAAGGGATGTGATTACTTTTATTCGTCGACAAACAATTTGGGTAGTGCAGATCAAGTATTCATCACATAGGAACAGTTGTTGGTAATGACTAGACAATTTGCTATTTCACAATGGGCTTTTATAATGCCAATTCATTCGAGAACCGAGATAGAGCACAATTTTCCATTGCAAAGCTTATCACGGCTGCACTTTAAGTTTGTCCGATAAGGTCTCAGTTTTGGCATAATATAAACGAGAGCTCGGCGATCGAAGTGTTTAGAACTCTGGGAACCCTCAACGCGTTAACAATGCTGCCCACTTGGCTAACCAAAGAGTACCTGCAGCCCAGGCTGAGGACATACTGCAAGGACGATCGGCTGAAGGTCCTTAAAATCTGGTCCAAGGCAGCGACTGGCAAGGGAGAGAACTTCGTCGGCATCATGACCCGAATCTATGTGAACTACCAGTTGGCCGATGGATCGGTTCAGGAGAAATCCTACATCGTTAAGCAGGCTCTTTCGGAGGATGTGCCGCAGGCCGAGGTTTTCTTCGAGTACGAACTTTACACCAGGGAGATGGATATGTACGAGTTCGTCCTCCCCAAAATGCAGGAACTGCTACAGGAAGCCGGACTGGGCGGAAGACTGACTGCTGATGCCATTACTGTGGATCGCGAGCACAGCACCATGATATTGGAGGACCTGGCGCCCTATAAGTACGTCAACGCGGATCGAGTCAAGCTGTTAGATCTGCCACACACCAAGCTGACTTTGGAAATGTTGGCAAAGTTCCATGCCGCAGGCGTGGTCCTGAAGCAGCGCCATCCGGAACTCCTAACCAAGTGCTTCTACACGCACTTCTTCTCGCGGGACAAAAAGGCATACACGGAGGTCTATACGGGCATGTTTCGGGCTCTCTTAAAGTTCGTAAATGGCCAGCCGAACTTGAAGAAGAGCTACGGCGACAAGCTGGCGAAGTTGAGCAGCCACATTATGGAGTACGGAGCTCGCGTCTTCGATGTGGAAGAAAATGAATTACAGACCCTGATCCATGGCGATTGTTGGACCACCAACGTCATGTTCCACTACGATGCGGCGGGGAATCCGCAGTCAGTTGTTGCCATAGACTTTCAACTAGGCAGTTGCACTTCGCCGGCCATCGACTTGCACTACTTCTTGACCACTTCGCTGAGGGAAGAGTTTAAGGACCGCGAATCCGAGCTCGTCGTTTACCACTACAATGCTCTAAAAAGTAATCTTGAGAAGTTATCCTATACGGGATTGATCCCCAGCCTTCAGGAGTACCAGCAGCAGTTCGAACGCCGTCGCTTTATGAGTAAGTCAAACGATTTTCAACAGAGCATCTGTAGATTTTCTAACAATGATTTCTTTTTAAGGTCTTCTTGCGAATCTCTTCAAGCCCGTCATGATTTACAATGGCAGTGAGGAAACCTCGGACTTCTCAAGCCTTTACAAGGAAACCCCAGAGGGCCTTCGGTATCAAAACGCAATTTACGACAGTGACGTTGTTCTCCAGAATACCACAAATTTGTTAGCTCTCCTTGATTCAAAGAAACTTTTGGACATCCAAAAGTAGATTAATTCTTTAATTAAGTAATAATAAAGACAAGTAAATAAAACTACTATATCATATCATCTTAGAGATACGCTATCGGCTCCAGATAACTTGAAACAGTAGTAACAGGGGTGACCTAGGAAATGGTGATGAGTTCTGTCTGCGATAACAGGGCATTCAATTCCCAGTGACTCCATAGCCAAAGCAGACTGATTTTTTGACAATTCTTGGCCCAATGTGCAAAGCTTTTCCACCCCTAGCTTCAGTGATAAGAAAGCTCGCACAGCTGATGGCCCAAAACAAAGTCGCAGGCGAAGGTCCAAGGCCTGTGGACGAAATGCGGCGCCGTCAGTCTCGATTTGTGTGCCACGCGGCGTATACGCAACGCGCAGAGAGCCACAGGCAACACCAGGTACGAGTGCCGCGGTTCAAAGGCAAGGCTATATAAACAGGGGATGCGCACCAAAAGCCAACAGATGGTCGCTGACTGTGCACGCGTGTGGTTATCGGAGATCAGTAAACAGCCAAACCAAACACTCGAACTTATTGTAATAAAAAAGGCGTGAACTGGAACAAGCGAAACAATCAAAATGCGGCCGCATATTTATTCAGAATTTTGAAGCGCCAAAAAACCCGTGGGATCTACATGGAATTCGGTTTTCTAAGAGGTATGCCGCCCTCGACACAGTGCCTGGTGTTTGTTTTTCCAATGGTGTGCAGCCATTAAATTGTTAAAGGCGTGAAAATATCGCACGGGCCGCCGAAACCTCGACATTTACGAGTATTGTGTGCTCTGTGCCGTAAGTGGTCCGCGGAAATTCGCTAATAGCCTGCCGGACGCCTCGTCGCTGTCTGTATTTATTATGATTATTTTCCCGCTGCCGCGCTCCAATGAATCTTAAATGCAAGTTGCGAATTAATCGAAAGAAAATATTATTTCGCCGCCAGTCTCCCGGGAAAACGGATCTTTCGAGTCCGTAATGCCAAGTGACGTGTGCGGGCAGAGAGCAGAAATTATAATTTACCAAAACTGCCGAGGAAACAAAGTGGAAGTTAATTCAAAATTAATACCGATTCTGCATCACGCGTAATGAGATGTGAACGTGTTGCAGTTGAACCCAGGCAAAAAGCAATTACCTTAATGCCATTATTAATGGACTCTGAATAATAAAGAAAAAGCATTGTGTACTATTTGGACGGACCAACGTGCATTAAAGAAAAAGTAGTGACAAGAATATTGAGGCAATTATAACTATAATGAGGTGAATGATTAACAATGTTCAGTCAAATCGTGAACAGGAATCAGTCAATACTAAGGCGTAGTTTCTGTCTAAACGCATTTACTTCGGATATTTGAAAATAAATTATGGAATTAAAGGACTGAACTTAAAGGACTTGAATTATATGTGTTCTTTCCGCATAACATCAGAGATGACTTTAAAAATGTATCTTACAAAAGTGGCATAAATCTCGAATTAAATTTAAGTTTCAAAAATTAAAGTACAAGTAATTATAAAGAAGTTAAATAAAGAAAAACTTTAAGCGTATGAGTACACAGAAAAAAAATCAAAGTTGGTCAGTTATATAAATTTTAAAGTAACATATTTACTATGTATGTTATGTATATTTATTATATTGGTTTTATGAACATCTACCATTCTTTTGATCTGTCTTAAATAATACCTGCTGCAAGCTTAAGGGTTGTATATAAATATAAATAATAAAATAAATATAATAAACGAACCTTAAGTTGTTATATTTAATGCAGAAGTTGCTACGTTTCTTAAATAAATTCCAGTAATATTTATCTTATTCCCCTGCTCTTTACTTTGATAATTCTGTATAAAGAGATATTAGTTTCTATTTTATTTTAATTTTAAGGCGAACCTTTCCTTAGTTCTTAAACTTAGATACCAGATTAAGTAACAGAGGCAAAGGCTTTCGATTAATACAAGATTTATAAATCCTTGAAATTTCCGTTTCGCAGAATTTTCCCGTTTATCATATTAATCTCATAATGAGGACACTCTTTATAAGGCCTTGAGAGTTTACTCTTTGGGTGGTTCAGGCAATTTATAAGAACAAGAGCAACAGGGTAAACTGATGTACACATCCATGCAATCAGCTCTGGAAAATTTGGGCAAGTTATGCATGCAAAACTGCAGTCACCCGAAGGCACTTGTGAAGTACAACAATGTTGTGCAAACTTTTCTCGCTCGGGGCTTGTGTACTTGCAGCATCAAGGATTAAGCTGTGTCCCAGCTTCAGAGAATCTTAAGCATTTTAATTAAGTTGAGTCAACTGACAGCCAATTTCGCAGCTGCTAGCTGAAAACGGGAAGCTGCAACGCCCAGAAATATTGCCAGCTCGTGTCGTTAGGAAGAATGGTTGAAGTGGTTCTTTAAATTGCGGAAACAAAACATTGCATTAGCAAACTGTGTGTTCTTCTTATGATTTCAAGGCGGGCGGAACAACAAGGGCAATCCCATGAGTGCAATCCAAATCGAAAGCTAAATGAGCAACTGTAGCGGCGGAAGAACTGAAAGTCACTCGCAGACGCACGAACAACAAGCGACAGTCAGAAAGACAATACTATATATACTATAGACTTTATCCCTGGGGCAGATCCAGAGGCAGAGCAGAGTGCCGGAACGATGGTGAGTGTAATTGCAATATAAATACTTAAAACGCGCGTCCCACGAAGCCATTTCGGAGTAGATGTCAAACGGAACGAAATTACTTTGTTCATGAAATGAAAAAGTTTGTTCCTGAGCTGCTGCTTGAGGAAATCTGTCTGGCTTTGGCCATATGGCCGAGGAAACCCCCCATTTATTTGACATTTGCAGAGCCAGATTGGGGGAGATCAGCTTGGAGGCTGAGGAGGCTCAATACGTTTACAAATTACAAAATAAGGCAATTTAATAAATTCGGAGAAGGCTTGACAGTCGTGAGAAAAAAACATATCAATTTACATAATAATTGCTAACCTGGTTACGCAATCGTATTGCAATTTTGTGAGCCACAGATTTGTATTTTTAGCTCAAACGACACACAAGCACTCGGTGGCTTTCCTTTGACACCCAAGAAGTGTTAAGCGGTAGTCAGAACATGATTAAATGGCAAAGGACTCGTGTCAGCGGGCTGCGGATTTTGTTCGCTCCTTAAGGAGCTTAGCTGATTAATTCACAAGGAAACCAGCTGTGCCCCTCCGACAGATGTTCCAGCTTAGGGCTTATGAATAAATTTGAGCTGACCAACGGAACAGATGAGGCCAATCCCAGCAACCGACTCCCAGCTCCTTTCTATCCCAACGAAATTGCCTGCAATTAATAAAGTAAATGTCCTGCGAGCAGAAATAAAGGGTGACTGGGACAGCCAATAACAAATTGATAAATTCGTCAGCCAGAAAGTGTGTGTTTGTGTGTGGCAAACAAATCGCACAAACGGCAATCAAATTCGTCTTGTTGTGGGCGAAACGGGAAACCATCGAGCAAATAAATCACAAAAATAGCTGACTCAAAATGCCAGCAGGCAACTGCCGTTCGAGTTTTCCGAGCCTGTTCGGAAAATGGCCTGGCATTTAAAATCTTTGTCATGCTCTGCTTATCCAGTGAAGCGAAAACTTGGCGGAGAAAACACGCTGGAAGCATTGGCACATTCAACAAAATTATACGAATTCTGTGACAACTGCCGATAACTTGAGGCTACTTTACATAATTCCCTTGTCACTTACTTTTTTTCTTCTGTCTCAACTGAACCGAGAAAGCAGCATTTCAATGGGTTTCCATTGCTTGTGCGGAAAAAGACAAGGAAATTCAATTTCCACCTTCGCAAGTCAATTCCTCCTCAGTCGTGTACGGGACTGTTATTGAAAGTTCTGCAACAAATTGATGATCAACCCTGGGGCTTCCTCTTTCCAGGAGTTTCATTGCTCAAACTTTTTTATTATGTGCGTAGGTAGAAGGAGTCCCCAGCTGATTTCAGTTGATACAAACTGTCTTGGCCACTGTGCGGTCTGCAGACTTTCCGTTTGAAGCAGGCCAACTTCTTGGGGCTCCCATGTTTGAGTTGGCCGAGCAAATATTAGTCAATTAACTGCCGGGCAACTTGAAATTAAATTTCCATGGCAACCTTGTCTTCGGTTTATTTAGGTTCCCCCGAATAAACGACCTCCCACCCCCCAGGAGTTAATCCCCTGATTGGCGAGATTTATTAGCGCCTCATTTATCGCAGCTGTCAGTGGTAATGCATACCTTTAGGCGCCCCAATAAGTCTGAATCGCCCACCTTCGTCTCGTGCCATCCGCTTTTATCGATACTGACAAGTGCGCAGCCATTCGGCGCATAAAATTACACAATTATTTTTAGCAAATGTCGTCATTTATAACCCGACTTTGTATCGGTATCTGTTTCCGATGGCCGTCCCTTGGCGGCAGCCAGTTCAGGAGATATGCCAGCCCATCAAGCACGCATTACACCCTGGGAACGGAGAATGGCATTTTTGACTTTTTTCCAATTAAATGCATGTCTCGCCCTGATGGGCTGCATAAATCATGGCCCGTGCTGCTTGAATATTCATGTGATTTAGGGTGCAAAGGGAAGAACATAAGGACTGAATCCATTTAAATTGAGATATCACATGCATTTACATTCGAACATAAAAGGAAAGGCCAAACTTTAAAAGTTTAAACAATGTGAAAGATTTAACATTTGTGGAAGTCACTACAAAAGGCAGATAATTTGTCCTGTGAGATTCGTGAGCCACCGCCATTGTCTGTGGCCAGAAAGGCATTAAAAAGTGAATACTAGGGGCGTTTGTTTCGAACTTTTTATCCAACTCCAAGATCTCAGGTAAATTATTAAAAAACCACACTGAGCAAACATTTACAATCAATTTTCTAGACATTAAATAACGAGTCGATCTGTGTTGGTAAACTTTTAAAGAGACAAAGATAATAAGACTTAAATATTTTATGAAACAGAGAAACGTTATTAGGAATCCAGGAAATCTACTGACAAAGTCCAAACACTGGCATTGCCAGCTTTCAATTAAATTTCCCGCAGTGCAGGGTAGAAGCAAAAGACAGAGCAACTTCCATTCATGTCGAATACCAATAGAATCCTTTGGTGCACGGCCACCTACTGGCACCGAGCAAACTTTTGTGTACGATTATTGCCCCGTATTTTTAGGCGGCCCCATAAACCACTAGAATGGCCTTTCACAGCCAGCTGAAATGTGTGTGGCGTGTGCGGCAAGCCAATCTCATAAATCATACGTGATGTGGCACGCAAAGTTTCTCCCATTCTGGCGTTCGGTTCCCCTGACAATTGGGTGTTTGCGCTGAGGATTTCGGAATAATGAGCACCTTTTCTTTTGCTCCTTCTGTTTTGCCAGATAATCAGCATGAATCAGACGGAGTCCGTGCCCCTGGCTGCTGGGGACAGGCTGAGTGGATTCGCCGGCGGCGGCGACAACAGTGTCCGCTATCTCGACGACCGACATCCCCTGGATTACCTGGACCTGGGCGCAGCAGTGGTGGGCACAGCCCACGGCGTCCTCAACGCGACAGCCGCCAATATGTCGGAGCTGAATGAGACAGGGAGTCGGCCACTGGATCCGGTCCTCATCGATAGATACCTGAGCAACAGGGCGGTGGACAGTCCCTGGTACCACATGCTCATCACCATGTACGGCGTGCTAATCCTGTTCGGAGCCCTGGGAAATACTCTGGTGGTCATCGCCGTGGTCCGCAAGCCCATCATGCGCACCGCCCGCAACCTCTTCATCCTGAACCTGGCCATCTCGGGTGAGTGCTCTGCGGACCTCGACCTCGAGGGGCCAAAAAGAAATCTGTGCCTCATCCGCGTGGCTTTTCAGATTTGCTCCTCTGCCTGGTTACCATGCCGCTGACCCTAATGGAGATCCTATCCAAATACTGGCCCTATGGGTCCTGCTCCATCCTGTGCAAAACGATTGCCATGCTGCAGGCACTTTGCATTTTCGTGTCGACAATATCCATAACGGCCATCGCCTTCGACCGGTATCAGGTTAGTCCTTTTACGATTTTTCGGGCCTTGTTTCTCGCCCAAATTAGCATGTAAATGGGGCCAATCGAATGGGGCAAGTCATGCCCGATATTAATGAGGTAAATGGCTTCAATTTGTAACCATTAAATTGGACGTTGAGGGAAAATCGAATAATAATAATAAATCTGAATAAATATTTGGCAATTACCCGAATGCTTAACCCACGATTAAAGTAATTATAAGGGCTGGCGAGGCACGGACATCAAATTACTTAAATAATAAAAATAATAACAAATAATGCTGCCAGAGTCGTCTTTATGAAATACTTTTATTAATGGGAGAGCATTCATATTAGAAGGTTATCAAGTCAGTACACATTTTCCCATAAGCTTTTAATCTTCCCATTTTTGTAATTAATTTTGGGACTTTGCCCTTTTTGTTGACACTCTAAAAAGTAATTTATTTGTAATTAGGGAAAGGATATACTTTTTGCTAACCATAAAATAATTACAATAATTTAACCATTTAATGTTATATGTATTTTATTCAAAAGATAAAAACAGTATACCTTCTAATTAACTTAGAGAAAATATCTATCCCCCTTGCTCACCAACCAAGTGTCCTCTCCCACTTCTCTCTACGACTCCTTGCAGGTGATCGTGTATCCCACACGGGACAGCCTGCAGTTCGTGGGGGCTGTGACGATCCTGGCCTGCATCTGGGCACTGGCTCTTCTGCTGGCCTCGCCGCTGTTCATCTACAAGGAGATGATAAACACGGAGACGCCCCAGCTGCTGCAACAGATCGGGCTGCAGGACAGGATCCCCTACTGCATCGAGGACTGGCCGAGCAGCAACGGGCGCTTCTACTACTCGATCTTCTCGCTGTGCGTGCAGTATCTGGTGCCGATCCTGATCGTCTCCATCGCCTACTTTGGCATTTACAACAAGCTGAAGAGCCGCATCACCGTGGTGGCCGTGCAGGCCTCGTCGGCGCAGCGAAAGGTGGAACGCGGCAGGCGGATGAAGCGCACCAACTGCCTGCTGATCAGCATCGCCATCATCTTTGGCGTCTCGTGGCTTCCACTGAACTTCTTCAACCTGTACGCGGACATGCAGCGGCCGGTGATGACGCAGAAAATGCTGGTGGCCTACGCCGTCTGCCACATGATCGGCATGAGCTCGGCCTGCTCCAACCCGCTGCTCTACGGCTGGCTCAACGACAACTTCCGTAAAGAATTTCAAGAACTGCTCTGCCGTTCCTCAGAACCCACTAATGTTGCTCTTAACGGTCACACGACAGGCTGCAACGTCCAGGCGGCGGCGGCCCGTCGGCGTCGCAAGTTGGGCACCGATCTCTCCAAAGGCGAGCTCAAGCTGCTCGGCCAAAGCGGCGCCCAGTCCGGGGCCCCCGGCGGAGCCGGCGGCGGCGGCAGCATGGCAGCCACCGACTTCATGACCGGCCACCAGGAGTGCGGACTGCGCAGCGCCATAACCGAGTCCGTGGCGCTCACGGAGAATCCCATGCCTTCGGAGGTCACCCATCTGATGCCGCGGTAAAGAACGAAGAGAACGTAGCCCTAAGCTCCAGGTTCAGGTCCAGGGTCCTGCATGTCGCCTCTCCAAAGGCACCAATCCCTTGTGAAACACCGGGAAACACGTACATTGTGTACTCTCAACGGGTTGATTGGATTTGCATGCTCCAAGCGTCTACGCGATGCGCCGCTACTGTCCTTCTTTCTGTTTCAATTGTTCCAACTGCGACGGCAATTTCAAGTGCACACTGAGGGAAAGGCCCACTGGAGAAGAAGATTAATGTAGGATTTATCATTATGAAAGAGCTTTCCCTCTTTGAAGGGCTTTCCCTTTTGGGTGCTTGAAACATTGGTTGCCCAGTTTGGCTATGACTTAAGAACACAATTTTCTCAGTGTATGCATGCGCCTCACAGTTTCCTTTGTCGTCGTCGTGACAGCTCGGTTGTAGCTCTTGTCGTTGCCGTGTTGTGACATAATTTGCGTCGAGCATCGCCCATCGATTATGACCCTGCGTTTTGTCACCCATTTTCAGTTTGGAACAGTACTAAGTCGGCCAGCAACCCTGGAGCAGCGGGCGGCGGGAGCGACGTTCGAGTGATGCGACCTGCGACTCGCTCTTAGAATTTACAGTACACACATATTGTCCAGTGATCCAAAGCCAAGCTGAGTTACACTTAAATTAAGACGCCCCCCGAGGAACAGAAATATGTAACCTATTCCTACACGAGTATCTCATCTCATCGCCCATCATCCATCACTAATCATCGTCGGACTAAGTCTAATGCCTGTTTTAGTTTGCTCACTTCAGTATCGAATGCCGGAAAGTAATTGATTGAGCCCCCAATTGAATTTCGGGTATTTGATAAGTCGAGTACAGTTAAGACTTCGATAAAGTTCCCTGTGAACAGTTCCTAGCAAATATTTTCGTTTCGTTTCTCACAGAGCTCTTTATTTCCTGAGGATTAGCCATAATTGATGTTCTGTTTGCTATTCTCTAAAACTAGGTTAGTCCATAACTATAAATAAGCCGAAACTGGAAAATAAATCTCAGTCAAAGCTGCTCTAAAAACAAATTAGAAAAAGTTTCAGTGCTACACAAAAGCTAAATAATATTTTAATAAATGTTGTTTACAAATCCAACAAAACAAAGTTGATTTATTTGGAGTTGTCAACTACGGAAGTCTAATGGAAATATTGCTACTGAGCTTGGATAATTTCAGCTTGAAACTAAATAAATAAGTAACGACCAAAATTAATCAGCGGAGGTGAAATTAATTGCTATGGCTATATAAATAGAATGGCAATCAATCAATATGTTTGATTTTAATCAACGCTTAACTAAACAAACGTAAGTAAGGCTACTTTTGAGTGTTTCTGTGCAGATTTTATGTCTGCAAAAATGGAAATGTGCTTGTTTTTTAGGATGTGTGCCAGATAGGAGGGACATTTCTTTTAGGGGTTAAACAACCGAAGCCATAAAGAGCAGCTGACCTGCCCAACACTTAACCTTTGACACTTTTGCGGGTCCGAGACACTCTGGCAGCCGCCTCATAAAAGCCTACGACCCATAAAAATAGCGTATACGCCACCGAGCAGTGAAAATGCCGTCTATGTATAGACGCACGCATACGGAAGTGTACAGAATGTCTGTGTACTCACAAATAACTTGGCTGATAATGGGAAGAAATAAAGATGCCAAGCCTCGGTAACTTTATTTCGTAGCCCAGGCCTGGCACTTTCGAGTCATCTAATAACAAGCTCATTATTCTTTTTCAGTTGGGCGTCAGGCTAGGGAAATTAGTACTTGATTTCAATTCAATTAGTGCCTACGATACACCTCAGGCGAAAGGTCAGCCAGTGTGCCATCTTACTATATATATTCGTGCTCGGTTCACAGTTCGCCGACGTGCGGCTGACCACCGGGGACAGTGAATTATGTGTGTGTCACACAGAAAGTGAAATGTTCCCACCAGGCGGCGACCAGGAAAATGAAACAAAAAATAAAATAAACTAATTAAAAATTTCTTTGGGGAATGCGTGATGCGACAGGTGAGGCGGCTTACCAGCTTTTGGCTGCTGGGCACCTGGACTGCCGAGCCCGCTGTAAAACTGTCAACGGCCAGGCCAGTTGGCGGTTTGTTTTGACGGCCTGTAACGGTCTTATGCACTTGCGGCTTGTGAAAGTGTTGTTTGCCTTACTTTTTGTCACTGTCACACCTTCCGCTCCCTCTGCATCATCATCGCCATCAGCACTAGCATCATAGGGTGCTGATTACGAAAGCCCATTTCACTTTCTTCTCGGCCAGATTGCGCAATGCCAACAAAAGCATTCTGGGTGCGAGTGTGCCATTCAAAATCGATGGAGTCGCCGGCTAACAACGTTTTACGGAACCCGGCATGAGCTGGCAATTAGCATATTTATGAGTAAAAGTGAAATTAATGACTGGAATAAAATGCAAAGCAAAGGTTCGCAAATATTGACAGCAGCAGCCGAGGCATTTTTGCGGCAAACCGAAGGCCCTCTCTTGTGGAAGCGTCGACGCATACCAATCAGATTCGAATTGTGCACCAAAAGAAAATGTTTCTCGAACTGCAAGATGTGTTTAGTGGAGTTTAAATAAACATTTATTTATGTTTTCCTATTCATTGCTGTCGTTAAGGCCGAATACCTTACAAGTAAACAAATAAATAAGTTATCTAAGCTGGGTAAGCTTTGTAAGCTAAATATTTTCTCTGTGTAGTATAAAGCCCGGGATTTAACATAATAGTTTCCAAGGTTCAGGGCACTTATCTCTCCCTGGCTGCTGTTGGACATATGTCAGTTGCCAATGATGGAGGATTTCTGAGGGCTTTCTTTGACATCTTTCGCGGCTTTTTAATAGGCGCTAAATGAATACGCTCCGAGCACTTTCTCGTGGGCATGGATGGCCAATACACGGATTGGGGCTCCGGTGTTCGCCAATAATTCAGCCATTGTCTACGCAAAGAAGCTGGCCCCGATTTGCGCTGGGCTTTTAGAAAACATTACTGGTTACCATTGTTGCCGGGAGGTTGGTTGCATTGAGAGCGGTTATTGATTTTGCGGTCTCATAAACTGGCTTTCGTTTCGTTTTGGCTTTTGAGCTTCTCAGTGGCTCAGTGGTTCAGTGGTTCGGGGGCTTGGTGGCTTGCTGGCCTGACGTTTACTGTCTTGGTGGGGTGGAGCGTTTCCGCTTGTTAGCCACAAGTCAATGGCAAAGTTTGTCACCAGAAATTAATAACAATGTGACGCTCAGTTGGCCAATTCTTAACGACGACTTTCTCATGCGTAAACCGGCCAACGAAACCCGTTCGCGGATCGAAATAAGTAAGTGAAAATCTGCTCACACTTAACGCTGCTGAACTAGTCCGGCTTAAATATTTATAGAAATCGAAAATGCTCCGCAGATGTGCGCAAAATCCATGATGCATGTTGCATGTAGCCTCGGTGCTCTGCGTCCCTAATCCTGTAATCCCACGACGACAATGCCACTAGCAACAAGTGCGCTGCATGCAGCATGCAGGCCTTAGTGGGTGGACACCACACAGAACGACGAGAGGATTTCCTGCATTATTTACTTAAAAATTTAGAGTTTACACACATAAAAACATTTAGAACACTTTCATTTAAATCGTGCACTTTAAAAATTAAACAAATATGCAGGTATTTATTTATTGTGCTGCTCCTCTAATGTCATCATTATTATTATTATTTTGAACCTCTTCTAGTTTAGCAATTGGCCATATTTATAAGTTTTAATAGAGCTTGCACTTTGTATATGACCATGGATTTGAAAACTTTAACTGACGCCTCTGGCAGAGAAAAACTTTAAGCCAAAACTGAAGTAAAACAAATTAAATAAAGTTTTGTGGCAACTGTTGGCCAAGTTTTTGCAACAGAGTTCCCCGCAGCTTCCCACTTCGGGCAAACAAAATCGAAAGTCCGACTAAGTCGCCGACTGACTGAGTGACTAAGTGACCGCTTTCCGTTAGTATGCGATTTCGTCCCATGACATGGCGTATATCCAGCGATTTATAATAAGCATATACATATATATTCGTATACGAAATCGCCAAGCAATTTCACGGCGACAGGGTTATTTTTATTACATTTTCCATGCTGCCCGGAGAGCAACCGTATTCATTAGCGACTAATTTTCCGATTGGCTAGTAAAAATTACACTGAAAAGTGCAGACAAGAGCTTGATTATAATAAATAACGTTAAATATTATATATAAAAGTTAACTTTGACATTTTAAAATGTTTTTATTGCAGTAAGACGTTCATTTTAGCTTTTCTGTAAACACTTGGCATTTAAGTCTTAATATTAATATAAGAAATTATGAGAAATGTAGACATTTCATCAGATCAGATCAGATGATAACTATTAAATGTTACTGCAAAGAAAATATATTTTTTTAAGTGGCCACCAGCTGTTTGCCTCAGACTTCTGCCACAAAATACCGCGGCTGTGGCTCTCTCTTAAGCCACGGCGCTCTTAAGTCGCCTTTTTGTAACGCTAGCTGCTCGCCCGGCTTACGTGCCGCGACGTAAGGCCTTACGGAAAGCGAGGCGATCAAACTGGTTGATCGCACCCGCCGAGAGCCGTTCGCTGGCTTTCGCCCGGCAGTCGAAATCATCGCGAGCTACGCGGCAGACGCAAGCGCACGAGAAAGCCGGGACAAGCCAGTGGGTTAAAGAGCGGTCTCTGGGGCCCCGTGATTAAGATAACTGCCAAAATATATGGGCAATCGGTGGCGTTTTTCTGCACTATATTTAATCGGGATCGGGGCATTGTGTGTGGCGTCCAGTGAGTGGACTTTGGTGCAGTTAGAGTGAAACGAGCGGCGGCAGTTGCATTGACAAAGGAAGTGAGCAAAGTGAGTGAACGGGTTTCGGCCAGCATTTTCACCTGGCCAAAACGGAGAGACGTCTCTGCAGCGCGGCGGCGGCGGCGGCAGTGAATGCAGTTCCGATTTCGAAATACACAGAAACGAAACGAATCGAGGCGAAAGTCTCTGGCGAGGAAAGTTCTTCGGCGAATGCAGAAATCGAGTGGAGCCAGCAAATTGAATTAACCTGAGGAGACGCCAACACCAACACTCCCGCAGGAATTACGCAGGGGCAGGTAAATTGAGTTGTAATTGATGAGCCCCAGCGAGTGGCATCGTTAATCATCGGACAGATGCTCAATACAGCTTCTTATTCACGGGCTTTAATTCGGACAATTAATGAGCTAGGGCCAGGCGGCCAGCGACAAGACAAAAAGAAACCGATTGTTAACATTTCACTGTCGACACTGTTGTGGCTGCTTTAGTCCATTCATTTCCCGTTCGTCTGCATTTCTATGCGGTATCTCTGTATATTTGTGTGGGCCAACTTAGTGGTTGGCCACTGCCACAGCGCTGCTCCGTAATTAATTGTCGAGAGCTGTTACGTAAGGCGAGCGAACGCGAACAGCTGGCCTACCCCAACTGGCCGAAAGGGAATCGGCAGCGTCTTCCCAGCTCTCGGCCGGCAATCGAAGCGTCGCCAAATGTTTAACGATACTTTCTTTTTTCGGCTCACAGCGCGTAAAAATGCGTCGAAGAAAGCCCTCCTCGTCTCAGTCGATCAACTGCAAAATTATGAAAATGATACGTGCGGAGGAGTGGAGTACACAGACAGAAATGATACCTTTCAAATCGGTGTTTACAGTTGCCAAATGAAAGCATGAAAATGACTAAGTCGTCCAGAAAAATCAATGTTTTCCGTTTACTTTAAACCATTCCAGAGAAAGGCATTAATTTCGAAGATCAAAGATTCGATTCTCGTAAACACAAAATTAGTCAGATGCAGTTTTTGAATTTAAACCCTTTTTATAAGTCCGATACGCTCTTTTCCTGTGCAGATATCATTGCCTTTTAATGTGGTCTGCGCACATATTAATTTCCAGTGAGCCGTGGAATTGTGGTTAGTGGTGCAGTTGAGTGAGATGCGTATGGATGGAGAGTGGGGAGTGGGACCACATCCTTGTGAGTCATGTGGGTTTCCGAGTTGCTCTCCACTTGCCAGACTCGCACTTTCATTTCGCCAGCTTTTAAATCCCGTTGGACACAGAGATGCTGAAGAAGCAACTTTCTTGTGGAGAGCACTCGCCTCATCATCCGGCCGACAGCTGCAGATGCAGGCCGCTCTTTGAGTTAGTTTCCATATGCAAGTGCTGTCGCCCCGACCGACATCCTCGCAAGTTGTCAGACGGTTTCACGGCCACTTGAGCTTGGAATTAAATGTCATTTGAGGAAATTTACTGAGGGCAGCGATTGCATCACTGGGACTGTGAGCGATTTTAATTTGGGTTTACGGCACCGACTTAATGACGCGAATGCCAGCAGACTTTCTAAAGCCCAGCGAATCAGCCGACATGCTGCTTTTGGCCAAAAGCAAACAGCTCAGGTGCTAGGCACGCATGTAAATCACTCAATTCGAGTGAGCCCCAGTCGGGGAGTGACAACAGCAACGCCCGGTAAAACAATCAGCGCCTAATGGGCCGCTAACATTCCGTCCAAATTGGCGGCTAATTGGCGAAAACAACATTCCATTTGACGCAATCCGGAGAGATTCGAATGCACTGTCAGCTGGGCGAGTATTCGGCAGAAACCGAAAGTCCTACGCGGGAATCGATTAAAGCCATTCCAGTCCAAAAAGGTCGCGACCAAGCCAAGTTCCTCACGTAGCAGCCATTATTCCGCGTGGAGTGAGAGCAGTTAAGTCGACATAACGGCTCGCTGAAGCCGCGAAGAACGTGGCTGAATGTTTGACTTGAAGCTCTGTCACACATTAAAGTGCTTAGAACAGAAAATATAACTGCAATCAATATTGTTTCGAGGATTCTGTGATTCTGTGTAAGACATCGGAGAGCATCTTTGGGGGAATGGGTGCTTTCACGGTGCCTGTGTGCATGTCTGTGCATCGACAGCCGTGTCTTGAAAGTTTTGTAGTAAAGTTTAAAAGGTGTTTGACTTTTAAGACGGTCTTTTGCCTTTGTAAACACAACTTCCTGTCTAGGCCTCTGCATTAAGTGTGCTTTTTGTAGTCTAGCACCTTTTTGTTTTCTTTTAAGCAGACGAAAACATTGCAGAACTAGATTACTATGATAGAATTAAAGCAATTTGCAAGAGCGAAACGGCCAGGGAAGACGGCTTAAATGAATATTTATATTCTATTTACTATTACTCAAAGACTTCTCTACTAACTTGACTACAGTCAGACTTTAAGCGGAAGCTGACCTTCGCCGCCATGATAATCCATTTATTAGGCAGCGGAGCAGGGTATCTGTGGGACAGTGCACCTGTGTTCACGCCACAACAGATGGCTAAATGGCTCTCGGCCAACTTGTTCTTGGCCTTAGTTGGTGCCAGAGTCGGAGTTAACAGTTATGTCACATACTTACGGTTACGATGCAGCCAGCATGGCGCGTTTACGAGCGTTTTCGACCGTTAGTGGACGCCGTTTGTCAACCAGCTTCACTCCCAAACTGGTTGGCATTGTCTAACTTTTGTACTTGGTGGCTTCGCAGGTCTGACGGCGTGTCGCAAACGATGATGGCCAGCTTATTAGCCCCGTGACCCCCGGCTCCCCAATGTGGAGCATGTGCGTCTGGGACATCGGCTTGCATTAGATCAAAGGGGCCTGGATGTCAGAACTCGGCAAACTTTTGTGACTTAATTGGTAAACTTCGTTTTGGATGAGCGCCGTTGCACGGCGAGCGGAGAATAGAAAATGGAAAACAGAAAAGACGGGCAATGAGCGGGCTTGGTAAAAACAGGGGGGGATGAGGCAGAAATCTGATTAAATGCTGCTTCTGCGAAAAGTTTGCCTCAACTATATCAGAGCGGAATATTAGAGCATGAAGGTAGACCGAGCACAAACTATAACTAAGCGCAGTCGAAAGCGGGTGCGGGTGCGCGGGTTTGGGGCAAAGGGCTGGGATAGAGGTTCTAATTGTAATGTTGGAAACTAATTTGCATGATGCCAATGCCACGACCCCGAATAATTAAAGCCGGGAGAGCGTACAGCTTAAATCGCCTGATGAAATATTTAGACAGCCCCCAGCAGCAGCAGCACAAAGGAATTTTACCCGACAGAAAGAGCAGATGATAAATGAAGTTCCCTAATGGCTTGGCAACGATCTTTATGTTTCCATTAGAGGGTGGAGTTATTAGCTTACTGTCTGCTCAAATCCCCAGATGCATCTGAAGGCACAAACAAAGCGAGCTAAGCGGTTTTGTGGATCAAAACAACGAGAAAACGCAGCCTGTCATGGGAAATTTTCCCATTTCCCCAGCATCTTCAGTCAGTCAGTCAGCTTGACTAGTTGCCGTCATTCAGTTGGGCTTATAAAGTGCTTTGAAGTGCGAGCTTTTATTCAGAGTGAATTAGTATTTGTGTCACTCCAGAAATCAATTATTATTTCCTGAATTTGTTTGTATACAACTCGTGGAAAGAACTGAAGTATCTACGGAATATATCCCTGTGCTGAAGAAACTATTTCAACCGTGAGCTTGACATGCTGTAAAATGCTCTTCCTTTGACATGATGAGGAGGGTGCCACTGCATTTTCTTAATCCCTTAATTTCCTCTGCTGCTTTTCTTTTGACTTTGAAATTATCTGCGAGTGAAGGCTTCAATGCATTTTGATTGGCAGCAAGGGAGCAGAGTTATCTCTGAAACCCCCGAGTCTACAGCCCCGGAAACATTAAAGCTGCGCGGATAATTACTTTGGGAAATTCTTAATACCTGCCAACATGTGTTTTTCAATTAGGTTTACAGTCGACTGCAGTCGACTCTCAAGCATTGCTCGCGGCAAACAAGAATTTCTCTGATTCGCCTTCTGCAGTCCAATTGTTCGGCGCAATTTGCGGCTTGCCGCTGCCAACAAACTCGGTCTCAGTTCTGTAATAGTTTTGCCATGGCATACCTCTCGTTCGTCTGTGGAAAAACGAAAGTGAAAATGCAACACGAAAATAACGTGATCTGGGCTGAAGTTTGGAGTCTTGAGGGTAGCGCCAACGCATCTGAAACGCCTGCCAAGTGTAAACACAAACAAAACTGTGTACATTTTCACTTTTACCCGGCGGAGCTTTCCGCAGCCTCAAAGCGCGCAGCGGGCGTGGACGGAATATAACGTATACGTACTGTGTACAGCTTGTGGCGTCCGATGGCATATGTATAGCGTGCGGCGTGTCACAAAACGAGTGCGACGAATGGCAAAGGCAAATAAAAAGTTGACGACGACGTGCTTTGTGTGCCGAAAAGAGGCTGTTTCAAAGGGGGTTTGGCGGGCACGAGCCCCTCAAATTGAGATACCCATCAAATGGGTAACAGCAAATCATTCGCCTTGCTCCGGCTGATTAGCGGCGGGCCTGAAAGCAAACAACTTGGGTTTAAGTGCACTTTGAGAAATTATCCGAAATCAGATAGCTGGCTTGAGTGTGCCAATTTCTTTGGTGTTTTTTAACGAGAAAATGATATGCTCTCCTTAATGGAGCCACTAGCGGGTAAACATTCAAATTGACAGATTGGTGAGGATATTTATATATTTTATCTGTGGAAGCGAATAGCCTTTTGATAAATGTGCAACTCACATGCGAATTATAAAAAAATACTCTTGTTTTCAAGTGGCAAATGCACTTGAGATAAATAATCCAAACTAATTTAGCAAATGTTCAAATAATTGTTATCATTTCAAGGGAGCATACTCATTATAATTATTATTATACGAAAAATGTGAAAACAGCACGAAACATGTAATTGAACATAATGAAGTTTATGTAAGCTGTAATTAACTCATTAGGCAAGTGTTACACACTTACCTTTAATGTACTCTCGAAACAAATTTATGCCCTATGATTTTCAGCACTTAAAATATAAAAATAAATAATTGAAACACACGGGAAAACAGCGCTAAAAGCCTAATTAATGTGCAAAAAGCCGTATTAAACAAATATGTATGGGTTTTTAAGGGCTCGTTCCGTTTTCGTAGACTTGTACATGTGTAAACAACTGTCTTTTATTTGGACTCACATTGATTATTCCTGGAATTACTGCAGCACTCTTTTGCGACTGTATCTGTACACACCTTTATCCCTGCAAGGACGCACGTAATGCGCTTATCAGGTTGCCAATTTTTTCGGTGGCCAGTCACGTTCTGTAAAGTTATTTATTCGTGTGCCAACCGCGCTGAGTTCCGGGAACGTTCCGGCCACAAGGAACGAGAACCCAAGCCCCCTTTCACTGACGCAATTATTCATTATGTTACAGCAAACTGAACTGAATCGAGGAGCGAAACTTGGCATGCAAGTGCAGTTGCCAGGCGGAGGATAATGAAAATGCGGAGCCAGGACATCGTCGGAGCGAAATTAAAAGCAAATAGCCACAGAAAGCGGCGATGCAGCACGCTGCTCTGTGGCATTATCCTGCTTTGTGAAGTGGGAATGATGGCGTCGCAGGCCCCCTATAGTCAGCCCCTCACCACGATGGCGGGCCAGCCGCGAAACGACGACACCTTCCGTCCCATCCTGCCCATCGACATCAGTCCCGAGTTTATATCCCGCAACGTTTTCACCAAGT
Source organism: Drosophila orosa (assembly GCA_018904745.1). Classification (NCBI taxonomy): domain Eukaryota; kingdom Metazoa; phylum Arthropoda; class Insecta; order Diptera; family Drosophilidae; genus Drosophila; species Drosophila orosa. Next base: position 23,311 of record JAEIIH010032728.1, read on the forward strand.
CCGGGCAATATCGGGTCTTTCAGCCCGCAGAGAGTGAGAGCGATCTCCGGCTGACGGTGGCTTTGCGTCGCAGGAACTTTAAGCATCCGTCGGATGCGCCCAAGAACGAACCGGTCAAAAGTACAAATGCCGAAGGCCTCAACACCACTGCCTCGATCGAAGCCGAGCTAAAGGGCCTGGAGGACCTTCTAGTGGACTATGTGGAGCAGTTCTTCAGCCAGGGCAAGTTTGAGCCCACTCCTGGGCTGGTCTTGGCCCTGCAGCAGAATCACTCGCACCCACAAACGTCTCAGGGCAAGCGCACGGCTCGCAGCATCCTGGAGGACACCAATGTCGAGCTCAATGTTCCAAGGGCATTCGAAAGCGCAAGGCTCCTGTTTTTCAGTGGTAAGTAAAGTCCATAAAAACTGGTTAAGTTTCAGAATAAATTAATGATTGTTTATATTTTCACAGGTCTGAAGAAAGTGATGTGGCCCATTTACATGGGCCTGCAGGTCCTTAAGAGTGTGCTCTTCGCCATGTTCCTGCCGACCATCATCAGCAGCGTCAGCAGGCTGATCGGAAAGGGTAAGGATGTGGAAACTATTTGTGTCCCGTACTAAGCTTAACTTTCATGGGTTATAGGCATCACATCCGGCTCGGCTGGCTCGGTGCCTTTGTTCATTCGCCCCATGGAACCGCCGCAGGAACTGGATTTCCGGGACAACAGCGTGAACTTCGATGACGACAGCAAGTTTTCCCTGGCCGACGAGGGCAAGACACCAGCTGGCTACGAATACAATGCAGGTGGGTCATTGCAGAGGAAGAGAGGCATGTGCTTCGAAAATCTTAAATATATATTTATTTTTCTTATCCCACAGAGGCATCCCAGCAGCAGGCGCAATATGCTCAGGTAAACGGAAATTCGCTGAGTCAGGCCACTCTCTCCCGCTATGGAGGCCAGCAGATGATGCAAGATACGTATCTCAGCGCACTGCAGAGCATCGGTGCCGCCTCCTTTAAGAACTCGCAGAGCATGTCGGGTTCCTTGAGCGCCGGCGGCGGCGGCGGCGGCGGAGCTCCCGGAATGACCAAGAAGCCCACGCCGGCGGTGATGAACACATTCCAGAGCTTCCAGAAGGTGCCCAGCTCATCGCTTCTGCTGTCCAACTACGATCCCTTCTACAGTCCGCTGCTCTCGCGGCTGGACTCCGTGTTCGCCCAGCTCAAGCTCAATCCGGAGAACGAGGCGTGTCGGGAGAAGCTGATCTGCCTGATGTACGCCAACCCCGCAAAGTATGCTCCGTACAGCAACCTGGTCTCTGCCCAGCTCAGCAGGTGAGTTTCGCGGACAGCCTGACGGTATGCCAAGATTAATTTCATTCGGAGTGAGGAGGTCATTCTCTCAGTGCCAAAGCTCGTAGCAATACACTCTTACCTTGGCCCCATTCGCTTTGTGCCGAAGCCCTTCTTTGTGCATCCAATTCTGACCACTCTAATCCACACACTCTGCTTCCAGGGAGCTGAATGAGCTGCGCAAGCCGACCTCCGACAACCCGGACATCCTGCGGTTCTTCAAGTACATGCGGGCGGCTAAGGACGGCCAGGACGGCGTCGACTGCGACCAGTCGTTCGCCAAGTGCAAGGAGCTGAAGGACTTCGAGAACCCGGCCATGCTGTCCACCTACAACGACATCAACAAGCTGGTCCAGGCCCGTAAGCTGGCGTAGACAGAGAGGGTTGTGGTCGGGGCCCGGGCCAGAGTTGGAGCCGTCAAAAGGAACGTCAAAGGTGACGCCAAAGTTCGCTCGAGTCACGTCAAAAGTCCGTGGATAGTAATTATGCAAATCGCACTTTAGATAGCCTAGCCATATAGACAAGTTCGTTAGACGCTCCACCGCGGCAGCTGTCGGCGGAGGGCGGAGGGTGGGTGTGGGTTGAGGGCGGTTTAGGGCGGGGCTTCATTAATATGCTGTAAATAGAAAAGTTTGTTTCGTAGTTTAATTAGCGCGAGCGCCAATAACTGGATGATGCTGTTATTTTTAGCCATTTAGATGAATTTCTTTAAGTATTTATTTCTAGCCTACGACTCTATACATTTAATATCTATTTTTAAATATTTATTCTGTTATTGTTATGCGAGTAGTCATCGAGAGATTTGTTCAATGTCCTGAATAATCAATAAAATTATGTTGTACCACAATTCCCCCATTGCAGTTATTCTTTCAAGTTTTCCAAACTGTCATTGCATTGATGCAGAACCAACCCTCCTGCTTTTTCTCGGCAAAAGCTTGTTTGACAGGAGCTTAAATCACTTTCAAGGATTCTCTGCAGATATTGGTAGTTTATGGAAACATTTGAAACATAATTAAAGGTAAACACAAGTGTCTTTGCAATACGTGCAGAAATAGTTATCTTAGCACTCAGCTTGTTTCTATATTAGTAGGGTTTTACTTCTACAAATTGTTCAGGTAATTTCCATTCAGCTGCAATTGCCTAAAATAACCATTTATTACATTGTATTAACCAAATTTATTGCACTCATCCATTTAATTATTAATGAGAGCTGAACCTGTCAAACCAATTAAAACTACATCGCAAAAAAAAGACTGATGTTATTGTTTTAATTCAGTTTAATTAATTATGTATACTTCTGGCTTGTATAAATGGGTTAAGGTGTTTGCTTTATTTCCGCTCTGGTCTGCCATCGGCAACAGTAATTAACTTGTAGAAAAAATCTCCAGCAGCCTTAAACACATATTTTTGTATTTAACGAAGAACAGACTGTCATTCGGATTAACTTCTCTGTCTATCTGCCTTTGCACTCGTGGAAAGCCATTTGCATTTGTTGAAATTTCTCGCAGCCCAAATCCCTGGGAGGACTGTCCAAGTGGATGATTCAATTACGCTGCCCGGGGATGTGTCCAACAAAACAGAAGCCTCGTGGTCCAGCCCCTGACGGAAACAATCCGCGGCCTGAAAGCTTCTGTTTGTGGCCTGGTCTGCAGTTAGTGGCTCAGTGGTAGGAAATCGTGCCAGCGAGGCACGGGAAAAGCCGCAGTAATGCCTGCCAGTTGTTTTGATTTTGGTGGCAAGCGGTTTGGGGAAATTCCCCAGTTTGCCCCACTGAAAATTGCAGAAAATGCAAAGTCAGATGCATGTGTCTCCGCACAGTTTGTTCACATTTCGCCCCGACTTCAGGCTCGTGGGCGTCGCCAAAAACCAGTTCGCAGTAAAAGTAATAATTGTCTGTGAGGCAAGAGGCCAACAATTACATAATCCTCTGCCCGGCTGTGACGTACGTTTTCCCGGAATGAGTCACTTCACTGCGTTGACTCTTTAAATCAAACTCGAATTAAAGCCAAGGCCCCGACGTGCGCCACAATAATTTTGGGATTTTCTCAAGGCGCACGACCGACCGAACGCACAGCCGGACACACAGGTCGTTGTCTCTCACCCACGGAACGGGGGATCGATCGTATCCACAACCTACCGCAAGTGCGAGCGTGTTGAGATCTCCGCCTCTTAGCCATCATCGTTGTGGGCCAAACCGGCGACGACAGCGTCTGGGCCATTGTCTCCATGTTGACTTTGCCCGAGCGCCGACTTCAGCGCCACTTCTCGCATTTCATATAAAATCTTAGCCGGCCAGCAGCCAGGGCACAGTCGCTTTAAAGCAGTCAGCAGCACAGTTGCTTGAAAGAGCGGAAAGGATACTAAACCCATAACCACCTCAGGCCTTTATAGGAAACAGCAAAAGGTAAACAGCGGAGAACCGAAACAAAAAATAACACAGCCAAGTGAAGTGAAGTGAAATGAGCTGCGAAATAATTGTGTAATAAGCAAATGAAATGGATGTGGGAAACGCCGATATTACCAATTTTTAACGAGCGTAAAGTTGTGGCCTAGAAAGGCCAGTGGCAGATTCAAATTAAACGGAGAGATTACCGAAAATTTAAAGACATTTAGCCACGTTGATTGGAATAGTATATAAAATGTAATCATCAGCTTACAACAGTTCCTTACAAATTCTTCATTAAAGAAGCTGCCCTGAAAGATGTAACAGTTTTACCCAATTCTTTAACGCTGTCTGACTTCGGACCATCTGTCCTATTAAATAGTTTCGCGAATAGTTTTGAACAGTTTTATTTACATTTTTTTCCGCTAAATTTAATCCAAGCCAACGAGCGGTTCAAGGGTGTACATTTATGTATCTTCCACTCTGATAGAGCCAACATTTCCATTTATTGCCATGGTATTTTGTAATACCGACCATCGCCCGTCCACATTTCATTGACCTTCAATGGCGAATGCAAATTGGAAAGCAAAACAAAAAGCCAAACAGACGCGACACAGTGGCCAGCAAGTCGGTTTCGCTTGCGACACCCCGTTCGGCGACCATTGACTGCGCAAAATATTCGCCATGAATCATTAATTGATTCAGTGATCCATAAATCTTCAGCGACCATCCAATCCCACTTCCACTATTTGGGCAAAGCATAAATTTCCAACCCTTATTGTCTGCTTTCGGGCGCGAGACTTGTAGTTGCCATAAACTTGCCACGCTGCCGCCATAAAGCATTTTTCGCTGCATACACTTTGGCGCCCGGAAAACTTTAACAGCACCGCGCTGGCCGTCTTTTTCCCTGGGCATTGAACTTCCAACAAGTTTGTGGTCCCGAAGATGGTCTCCTCGAACTTGGCCCAAACCACAAGCGGTTTGCCAAACAAACGCGCTGCTGATGAGTCCGAATCCGACTTTGGCCCCAATAGGAGCGAAACGAAAGTAAGAGGGACCTGGACCTGGTCGAAGAAGTCCCTCAAGCATAACGAACTGATTCGTGTGCGATTTCAGTGGCCTTTATATGCATGGCTATATATACAGTGGCCACAAAAGAAATTTCAACACGAGGGAGTCGCCGCCACCACTTTAAGTAAATGCCTTTGTTGCTCACAAAATACAATGAACGAATTTAAAATAGTTTTGCAAAGCAGCCGAATTTGGTATTTGCCAAATAAGGCACTAAATCCGCGATTTACTGATTCAACTTTTGGCTGAATAACCACAAACCGCGGCCCACAGTCCACGCAGCATGGCATTAAGCACGCTTTATTGCACTTCTGGCTAAACCGGACTCCGGACCAACCTTTTTCGAGCACTTTAGGCTCGCTGTTTATGCGGCACGGGATTCAATTACGCGCATTTGCCGCCCCATTGCCGCCCAAGGGTTAAGGCCGGCAAACCGGTCCGGCGCGCCTGCATTTCACTTCACGAGCCAGCTTCTTTTTTAGCCTTTATCTGTACTTTTCGGCTGCAGAAAGCTCGCCCCGAGTTAACAGCAAACAATGAGGAGCAAACGGAGGCTGGCAGCGGCTCCAGCTGGCCAGAAAGCGAGAGTTATTATTACGTGTGAGCGGCTAATTGACTGCGGGCCATCTACAAAGTGTGTCAGTGGTGAGCGGAGAGGCAATCCGTTAAGCCGTTAAGCCAATGAGCAGTTGCCAAAAGTAGTTTTTAAATACATACAGTCAGACATCGCGTGTCGGAGCCGAAGAGGCACCCGAACAATCGGATGATTGGGAGAAAACCAGCGGACGTGTTTCTCAAGCCATTTCTTCTTCTCCCGCTTGCAGCCATGGCAATGAGAGCGCTCGTCCTCCTGGCCCTTCTCGGCCTGGTCGCCGGTGAAGGTCTCCGGCTGCCCGACCAGCAGTCCTCCAGTCACGTCCAGCAGGTGTATGCGCCGCAGCCGCAGATCCAGCAGATACCGCAGCAGCCCCAACAGGTACCACAGCAGCAGCCCGGAGTTGGCGAGGAGCGCGGCCGGTCCTCCCTCCTGAGCATCTTCGGTTTGGGCAACGACAACGATCCCTACTTGTCGAAGACCAACGGCAAGTGCTTGGGAGGCGACCTCTCCGAGTGCTTCAAGACCCAGGCGCTGAACACCTTCGATGAGATCTTCTACAAGGAGCAGTACAGGTAGGCACAAGAATCCCCTAACCAGTACTTAAGTCGTTAAGGATCCCAAGAAAAATGTTTCAAGCCCATGAAACCTTGTTACATATTGCCCAGAATTATTCTTAATTATTTGATTAACGTTACACTCTTATCTTATTTTTCAAAATTAATTAACAAAAAGATAGTACAAAATGGTGACCCTTTTTATAGAATTCCATTGTTCCGCATCATTAATATTCGCACTTGAGCCCAGTATTAATAAAGCCATCCCCTTATTACTCAGGCTCTCCGACTTTGCACGCGTGGTGCGACTGCCGGACACCCAGCAGCGCTCCCTGCTCCAGGAACCCTTCGAGTACTCCGAGGAGCCGCGGGGCGACGACGACGACTGGAATCAGCTGGTGAAATATGGCCTGCGCAGGGCCGAACGGTAAGTAAGCTGTCACAATTAGCGAAATGACTGCGGCTCGTGCCGGATGCAAATTAATTTGGGTCCCGCGGAGTTGACCGAGCTCATGCATAAAATATGAGATTTTTATGAAAATGTAAATGCTCATTCTTTGACACGTTTTTCGCTCTTCCTTGCAGCTTCATCAAGTCCACGGCTCTGGAGCTGGAGTGGCCAGAGGAGCTGACTGAGGCCGGTCGTTACGAGGCCCGTTTCATTGGAAATGACATTGACGGTGAACTGGACCTCATTGATGACGGCCAGCGTGCCGGACATTTCTGTAAGTCCCCAAGACAAAAAATATCAATAGTAGTCAGTCACCTTTGAATTATTCTCCTTGGTTACTAATCCCCACTTTTCTTTGCAGCCCGCAAGAAGCTGAAGAAGATGATCATTCCCCTGCTGTTGGTGCTGAAGATCTTTAAGCTGAAGCTGCTGCTCTTCCTGCCCTTCATCCTGGGCATCGCTGGTCTGAAGAAGATCCTGGGCCTGGCCGCCATTATCCTGCCCGGTCTGTTCGCCTACTTCAAGCTCTGCCGTCCACCGGGCGGCATCGGAGGAGCTTTCGGCGGCGGACTGTCCGGCCTCTTCGGCAGCAAGAACACCTTCCCCGAGTACAATCCCCAGGGAGTGGGTGCGGCCACCTACTACCACCATCACGAGCACTTCGAGGGTGGCCACGGAGGCGCTCCGGGACCCTACTACCGCCAGGAGCCCAGCTTCGCCAAGCCCTACACCGACTACTACAGCAAGAGCTACCAGGGCCAGCAGGTGCAGCAGCAGCAGCAGCAGGTGGTCGGAAATTCCGTGAGCTTCGGGGATCCGCAGGAGGCGGCCTACAACGGCTACTACGGGCGCAACACTGGCAAGGACATCGCCGCCGAGCCCCAGCAGCAGGCGCCTCAGAAGAGCTAACTTCGACGGGTCACCACCGCGTTGTTATTTATTCGGCCCTCGGCCTTGTTGCATTCCTATAAGAATATTTATTCCGCTAATTGTAAATAAAAACCAAGATAAAAATTGAAAGCCAACTGCATTTTTCCTGGGGAAGGAAGGAAGCTAGAGCTTGCCGTCCGTCGGGCGAGGTGGCAGCGCAATTTCCAATTAATGGCAACAATTTCACTTTGAATCGTTTTTCCAAATTCTGCACTTGCTCTGATTTTACTCGCACTGAAGCTGCTACAAATAAAGTGCAGCTTTTAATTAAGGCAATGAAATGCCAAGGCGAGAAACTGAGGAAAAGTGGACTGACATGTTTTTGTGGTATGTGCTTTTTCCAGGCGAGGGTTGCCGGAGCGCTTGGCAAGATGGGTAATCAATCAAAGTGACAATAATTAAAGTGAGAACCTTCATGCCATAGTTTCTTACAAGCAAATTGATTGAATAGAATCTCGAGTTATTGTGTATATTTGTAGTTGTATTTACTAACAA
>JAEIIH010032732.1:0-25478 GCA_018904745.1 Drosophila orosa
TTTGGGCTTTGGGCTACAAACAGTGTCGGTAGCTAAGAATGACTTTGAACTCCATTAAGAGCAAATTTAATAAGGGAAGGAGATCAGATCTCATCCTAAAATACATTCCGATTTAAGAAACTTCAGCGGTTACAATGGAACAAAAAGCTGTGCGGGTTAAGTGTGACCTTACTACAAGCCTTTATGTTATGCATCTTGTTATTGTATGGTCTTTGGGCTACAAATAGTGTCGGTAGCTAAGAATGACTTTGAACTCCTTTAGGAGCAAATTAAATACGAGATGGAGATCAGGTCGCAGCCTAAAATACATTCCGAATTGAGAAACTTCAGCTGTTGCAATGGAAAAGAAAAGCTTTGCGGGTTAGGTGTGACCTTACTACAAAGCCTTTATGTTATGCATCTTGTTATTGTATGGTCTTTGGGCTGCAAACAGTATTCAGTAGCTAAGAATGACTACTTGGACATTGCAAATTGAATACGAGACGGAGATCTCGTCTTAAAATACATTCCAAATTGGGAACCTTCAGCTGTTGCAATGGAAAAGCTTTGCGGCTAAGTGTGCCTTGGCAAAGACCTTACTACAAGGTCTTAAAGTTATGCATCTTGTTATTGTATCGTACAGTATTCAGTAGCTAAGAATGACTACTTGGACACTGCAAATTTAATACGAGATGGAGATCTCATCTTAAAATACATTCCGAATTGAACTCACGCAGCGTTCAAAATATACGAATACATTCTAGCCTAACTAAAAAATTCGTGGGGCTCATTGGGTGGCCATGGAGTAGGCCAGCAGCGAAGCCTCGTCCAGTGTCACCACCACTTCGGTAGTGGCGTCGAGTGCCTGCAGTATCTTGAGCAGACCGAAGATGGTGTGCGCCTCGAGATTCAGTTGCCGGCACTCGTACAGTATCCGCATGTAGTTGACGGTGCCCGTGGCCAGGTCCACGCCACTCAGCATGTTGGGCATCAGGTTGTAGTAGTTGATCACGCAGAAGGCGCGCTGCAAGTCCGGACCACTGACTGTGGTCACGTAGCTGGGCTCCAGTCGCTTCTGGCTGAGGAACTCCCTCAGCGGCAGGCACAGCTCCGATGTGGAGTCCTCCATTTCCTGCTTGAACAGCTCCTGCATCATCTGGAGGAGCTCCACGGAGATGAGCGGATGCTGCTCCGCCAAGTCCCTCCGGCCCAAGTAGGCGTCTATCAGCTTCATCTGCCACACATCGATGTTGTTGATCATCGACTTGGTCACGTGCTAGAGACATAAATAATTAAATAGTGTTGAATATCTCTCAGCCAGCACTTGGGTGTACTCACGTCGTAGAGGGTCAGGTAGACGGGCAGCAGGTGTATCCGATCCTTGACCACCGCATTGTAGAAGAGCAGCATCATCTGGTGGCGCTTCACCAGCTCCGGGTAGCTAAAGTCCGTGCCCTTGGTGGCCAGGCAGCGGTTGAGGAACGGCTTCACCAGCCGCTCGTTGCCAAACTGGTGCAGATCGTTGATGTCGATCTGCCAGCAGATGCTCTGCTCCATGGTCAGGGTCTGGGCCAGCATGCTCTTCAGCCTGTCCGGGTCCTCGAGGTGGGAGAGGCAGCCGGTTCGCTTCTTAATGTCAATCGGTGCGCTCATCTCCAGGGCCTTCTCCAACTGATGCCAGTTCCGCGATCGTTCGAAGCGCACGGGCCAGTAGTTCTCGTCGTCCACCACCACCAGCTGGAGGCTGCTCAGCTCGGGCAGGATGCAGGGAGCGATGGGCAGGCGCCGCATCTCCGTGGCGCCGATCTCCAGCACCGAAATGTTGGCCAGGCACAGCTGGTGCGTGTCGATGTCGCGGGGCAGAAACAGTCGCGGCTCCACTGCCAGGACGTACAGATGCCTCAGGGCCTGCAGGTGGTACCTTTGTTTGGGACAGGAAAAACGCAATGAGTACCTTCCCCAATGGAAGCTGCGAATCCAATCTCACCGATTGTCGTTGCTGTGGATGGGGAACTTGGGAAAGAAGGCGCACACCAGCGCCGAGATCGATTCCGGCGTCTTGGCGATGGTGAAGCGACCGGCGCCAAGGAAGAGCAGGCCCAGCGACATGTGGATGGCCATGTGGGAGCCGTAGGTGATGTGCGGATACTGCGGGCCGACGCGCGATCTCAGATAGCGGATGATGCGCAGGATCTCGCAGTTGCCGGAGCCGGCGAACACCAGGGAAATGCTGATGAGCAGCACCATCAGGCAGCTCTCCACGGTGGTGCGGCCGGCACAGTCGATCATCGGCGAGCTGGGGAACCGCAGGAACTCCTTGATCACCGCCCGCAGTGTGGCGAAGGCCACCGCATCCTCCGTGCCGGCGTACTTCAGGCCAATGCAGAAGGCCGCTCCCGCCATGATGTTGCAGTAGGCTTGCCTGGGAAGGAGAGGAAGGAGAGGAATTGCTAAGACTAGGGGAGTTCCGTCTGGATGCCAGATGCCCAGATGCTTACGTGATGGCCTCATAGTCCACGTCGCCGTCATCGGAGGCATCCGCATCCTCATCCAGCGACGAGAGCCGCAGATGGACGCGGAGAGCTTGCGGGAACTGCGCCTGGAACCACTCGTTATCCGCCCGGACATCCTGCCACAGGATCAGGCCCCTGGCAATGGTGCGCAGCAGCAGGAAGTCCGGCCGCACCATGTCCAGCAGATACCGCGAGTCCGGCGGCTGCATCCACTCGGCAATCGCCGTATTCCCCGAGTTGAAGAACATCAGGCCCAAGGCGAGCGTGGCGCCCGGCGCGGTCACGTCTATGTTGACGTTGTCGCCCTCGCGCACCTGGAACGACGCCAGGCGGTACTTCTCCTTCTGGGAGCCGCTAATGGGCCGCTTCACGCCGCCCACCATGTAGTAGTGCAGCGTGTCCGGCAGCTGGAGGTCCCTGAGGCCGGCCGGCGACTCGCCCTGCCCCAAGGTGACCAGGCCGAGCGACAAGCCGGCTGTCATGGCATACGATTCACGCTCCACGCTGTTCTCCATCTCCGGGCCCGGCGGCCGTCCGATCTCCTGCAGCAGCACCTCGGCTATGTGCCGCTTGGCCGAGCCCTGGTAGAGCAGGCCGATGCCCATCAGGGCGGCCACCTGGGTGCTCTGCGGTATGTCCAGCTCCATGGCGGTGGCCGGCAGCAGGGCCTCCAAGTGGACGCTCAGCAGTTTGGTGGTCTTCGTGTCCATGGTGCCGCGATGGGCGGCCGAGATGCCCAGCAGCAGGCCCACATTGGTCATCTCGTCGCATTTCACCAGGTACTTGTACAGGCTCATGAAGGAGAGGCTCTTCAGGTGGCCATTGAGGCCCAGGGCCATCAGGAAGCCGGCGTGCTCCAGGGCATTGTTCGCCTGGGCCTTGGGCTTGTTGTACACGATCCACGTGGAGTCTATGTCCTGCGTCTGCGGCGAGATCTTCAGGCCGGTGGCCACGCCGTTGTGGAACGACGGCCACATGTGCATGTTGGCGGGGAACTCAATCTGCTGCATCTCGATGGTGGTGCCCTTGATGGGCTCCCGGCCAACGAGGCACAGCCTGGGCATGGACAGGTTATCGCTGGGCCGCGGCATCATGGTGCGCAGGGTGAACATGCCCCGGCCCAGGGGCAGGGTCATTGTGCGGGCGCACAAAGCGAACAGCTGCTTCTCCTGCTCCTCGATGAACTCGTGATCGCTGGTCCCCGGCGACTGCTGCACCTCGATGAGCACCGGCTCCGAGCTGTTGAGCAGGCGGCGCACCTCCTCCACGCGCATATCGTCCGGGAAGCGCAGTCGCAGCAGCTTCGTGTCCATGTTGTCCATGTCGTCGTATCGCATTTGGTCCGTGCTGTCGTGCTCGAGCACCACGCCGGCGGTGGGCGGACACCTGGCCGAGAGGGAGTCCTCCTTGTAGACCTTGCCGCAATGCGGCTGCCCAATGCTCGCCTCCATGAACGGCAGCTGGGTGTGTTCGGCCAGCTCGGGTCGCAGGATCAGGTCGTAGGTGGCCGTGCTGCAGCCGAGGGGCGGCGCCAGACGAGCCTCCTCCAGCGCCTCCGCAATGATCAGATGCACGGCAGCCGGGAAGCGCTCAATGTCGCGACGGGTCAGTCGCATGGCCAGGATCAGCTCCAGCAGCTGATGGCTGCGCGGCTTATCCGCCGTAATGCTCCGCTTGGCCCGGCGCGGATAGTTGGCCTGCACGGCCTCGGGGAGCTCGAGCAGCTGCCACCAGTGCTTGAGGCGCTCCTGGCCGTGGACCAGCAGGGAGACGAGCTGCAGCAGATTGCGGCTCCGCTCGTTCACATCGCCCACGAAGCTGTAGGGCAGCACCTCCTCCTGCCCGAGCACTATGTGCTCCAGTTGGGCGAATATGCTGGGCGCGGGCACTCGCAGCAGCTCCTGGTGCACCATCATGGCTCCGTGCGCGGCGCCCAGCAGCGACAGCTTCCCCGTGCGATGGCTCAGCTCCGGGAAGTCGAGGATGTAGTGCAGCACGTAGCTGTCCAGCTGCATGTCGATGGCCAGCTGGTGCAGGAACTGGAATCGAAAGAGAGAAAAGCCCAATGTTATGGAGAACTACGCACTGTCAGCAGTCAGCAGTCAGCACTCACCGTTGCCAGGTAGGGAAGCGCCGCATGGAAGACGGCGTCCAGCTTGAGGTCCTCGTAGAGCAGGTGCAGGCTGTAGAAGATGGCGGGGATCATCTGGAAGAGCGGCGCACCGATGTCCACGCTGTAGCTGTGGCCATCGGCGCCGCAGGGGGCCAGCGTCGTTTGGAGCAGCAGGAACTCCCAGTCGTCGTCGGTGTAGTCCTCGCAATCATTGTACTTTCGCCGCTTCTTCGGCTCGTCCTGGGCGCCCAGCGTCGAATTGGGGCTGCAGTTGGAGCCAGACCCAGAGCCCGGAATGCCAGCCACTCCGCCGCAGAAGTTCGCATTCAGCGGAGGCGTGGCACAGCGGCCGTAGCCGCCGGCTGCCTCCACATCGGGAGCAGCGGTCAGGCCCATCAGGGCGAGTATTGTGCTGCGGAAGAGCAGCCACTCCTGCTCGATGGAGTAGTCCCGCGACCCGGGCGGATTCCTGGCGCTGTACCAGCGGATCACGAAGTGCAGGAACTGGCTGGGACTCAGGACCTGTCGCAGCGTGGCCACGCATCGCGTCAGCAGGCGGGTGTCGTTCAGCAGGGGCAGGGCTATGCGCAGCATCCGGCCGGTGGCGTACACCAGGGTTAGCCTGTTGCCCGCCGGATCTCTCAGCGATTTGCAGACATTGTGCGCCTGCCTCTGGGCATACGACACCGCCTGCGGCAGGATCGGCGACAGCATGTGCAGCTCCTCGTCAAAGCCGGCCAGGTCCACTGGCGCCTTGGTGGGCAGCAGGCTGCTCCTGCGCACTTCCACAAACGAAGTGTTGTCCGCCACCGTTGGCTTCATCTGACTGGGCGCGGCCGGAGGCGGTACTGGCGATGGCGTGGGCGCCAGCAGCGGCGTTATGTGCACCTTGGAGATGAGCACGGTGCCGGTGTAGAGGATCAGGCTGCCGCTGGGATCGAGCACTGCGATCATCTGCAGCCTGTTCAGACCCACGGCATCCTTGGCCGCCAGTGTGGTGGCCAGCGTGGAGAGCTGCACCTCGCTGCTGCCGTAGCCAGTGAGGCGGACCATCTGCAGGCGGCAGGAGCGGGCGAGCAGGTAGCACAGGAACGTCTGGCCCACCAGGTCCGTGTGGATGAAGGCCCGGCTGGCCATCTCGCACACCTCGCGTTGTCTGGGGAGTGGAGTGGAGTGGAGTTGGAATAGAATGCAGAATTGGAATGCAGCAGCACCACTTACACTCCGTAGATGTTCTCCGTCCAGATGTGCTCCAGACACAACTCCGGCTCGATGGGCTTCGCTGGCTTCACGTTCGTCACCTTGCGCATCTCCTTCATGGACATGGACTGCTGGCCAATGCTGCTGTGCAGCTGGCTCAACGGCGTTCCCAGGGAGGCGCGGCTGGCGAGGAGGAGAGAGTGGTTAGCGTGAGTGGTTACCCCTGGAATCATTCCTACTTGGACTGGCCGAGGACTCCGCTGAATGACTGCGACTGGCTGAGCCCGAACTTGGACAGGTTGCCCATGCCAGTGGTGGTGTTATTCCTGCCCATAAACGACCCACCGCCCGCAGCCTTGGGCATGGCTGTTACGGAGAGGAAAACATAGTTAATATCGGGTGAGAACCCTAATGCCTAATTGTCTCACCTCCCGTCTGCTTAATCCCGCTTAGGCTGTTGCCCGCCGACTGCAACCTGGGCCCTCCGAGAAGCGTCTGCCCCAAGTCCTGCGTCTGGCTAACATGGTTGACCTCCTCCACGGTCACCTTTCGCAGGCGGGCCACGAAATGCTTGAAGAACTTGACGTCGTACAGCAGAACCAGGTCGGAATCCTCCGTGGTGAAGACCACACTGTACTCCGGCTCAGTCATGTAGCCGATGGAGTTGGTGGCCGTCTTGAGGACCACCGGGCAGGCCTCGTGCAGGGGATGCGACATCGAGAAGAGGCGCGGCATGGGAAAGGACAGGTGCGAGACCAGGGCGTGGCTGGAGTCCTTCTGGAGCAGCAGGCCGTGCATTGTCTGCCACACCTGCGAGACGGGGAAGTCAAGGTTGGCCAGGAAGTCCTCGCCGTCGTCGCAGTAGATGCGCAGCGAGTCCTGGTCCATCACACAGATGGCGGTGAGGGCGTCGTCCTTCGACTGGATGGCCGCCTCCAGCTGGGCGAGGCGTCCGCGGACGAAGCTGCGGTTCAGGAAGCAGGCATACTTCACCGGCGTGTCGGCCGTAAAGCACATGCGCTTGTAGACGCCATCGTCGCCGTCGTCCAGGCCCTGTGTCCACACCACAGTGTTGCGGTGCACGTACAGCTCCTCCTCGTTGTTCACCATGTAGTCACACATCGGCTCCTCGCGCCGCTCCGGCGCCGGGTTGAGCAGGCTCTGCGGCAGCGACGTTAGCTGTGTGGCCGCCGCCGCCTTGGGGCCGCATCGTTTTGTCCTTTCTATCAGCTGCCGGCGCCGCGCCGCCCGATCCTCGGTCGCCTCGTAGTCGTCGTACATCTCCCGGATCGACCAGGACTCCTGGCCAGCCGGCGAGTCCTCGCCAGCAGCCGAGATGTTCACGTTCTGCAGTCGCTGCAGCAGCAGGTGCTCCGAGGTGGGTAGCTGGTACCGCGGCAGCGGCTGATCCTGCGGGCCAGGGTGCTCGGCGGCCGACTGACGGCCGCGCGGCACAAACTCCAGCGGCGGTTCTGCGACGGCTATCATCTCCTCGACGGCAAGTTCATCCAGAATTGCGATTAAGCTAGAAAAATGTCCCGCGCTCGGACGCAGTGTTGCCAGATGAAAATTTCACTTTCCCCCTAAATAATCTCAAAAAATTAAAATTTCCCTGATTCTTAAATTTCCAACGGAATTCGGGTTAAAGAACTGAAAAAATCTTTACAAATTTGTTTACATTTAAATTAATTTAAAACAAAACAATCAAATGTGAGTATTTGGAAAAAACAGGGGACTGTTTACCCTGACAAGCCATATTGCATTTGCGGCAGTGTTACCAGAAGAAAATTTGGCTTTCCCCCTAAAAAATCCTGTTTACCCCCTAAAATTTAATAAATCAGTTAATTAAAAGAATATAAAGAAGAAACCTCTTATTGTAACTTGAATTAAATTCTTTTTATACATAGGTACATATTTATTGAAATTGAGATGTAATCTGAAGTCCATGTCCAATTAAATCACAGAAAAAACATCGAATTGTTTCCAATAAGAAAACCGCTCGGTGTGCCTCTCAAAATGCTAAGTGCGGTCTCATCATTTTTGTGTTTAGCTATCAGTCAAGTGAGTTGGCAGCGCCGCCCAGCAGTTATCGATAGCCCGTGGCCGATAAAACACTGACATTAAGTAGGTGAGTTGAAAACAAAAACTAATTTGGCAATTGGAGCCCGAATTCGTAGGTAAATCACCCGTAAACCTTAACCCGTACAACTGCACCCGTTGGGAGTTAACCGGGGACATGGATCGGCACGAAATCAACACGCCGCTGGCCTGTACTCAAGCTGTTTTATTACGTAACCCAGACAAGCGGCCGTAGAACAATACTTCCACTCCATTTCCCATTTCCCATTTGCCATACAAATTTCACGTATCCCAACACGCCGTGCCTCATCAGCCTCATAATCATTATATCCGTGTTTGTGTTGCAGACCCATGGGCAGTGGGATTGTGGTGCAATTGGCTCGAAAGTACGGCGCAGTGATATTCTTTCCCACTGTTGCAGTCGGATCGATTTACGCAGATTGGTCGCACACCCGCGAGTGGAAACGCCAGCAGCTTCAGTTGGCACGCAGCGCGCAGCTCAGGAGTCAGAGTTAAGGAAGTAGCACATCTCATCATGGTTCTCGGCCTGGACAAGCGGGCTCTGTGGGGAGCCCTGCCCCTGCTCGGCTTCGCCATCGGACACTTTCTGGACAAGAAGGAGACGGAACGGATGACCATGTTCCGGGACAAGAGCGCTCTGTACGGCCGCTCCGGGGATGACAAGGAGCCGTCCTGGTAAACCAGCTCAACCCGGAAACATCCGTCTAGTGTAATCCCATGTTTTCTTTTTTTCTTCACTGTTGAACAACAATAAACCGGAGAAATGTGCGAGGATCTATGTTTACCTGCCTGGAACTCTGCGGTTTGGGGGGCGAACCTACCGGAGACATGATTTATTTGTGAAGGATTGCGTCGCATTGTTTGTTTTACACACGAAACCATAAAACCATCAGCGCACGGCCAACGATAAGCCCGAAAATCTCGAGATAACTCGTTTTTCCAGGGATTCTACCTGGCCTAGTGCCTAGTCCCTTTAGTTTCGATCTCTGGTGTATGCTGCGAATTTTCCTTCACTTTGCTCTTTCTCTAAGACGTGTATTAAAACATTCTGACTATTCATTCTGAGAGATGTAACAAGGATATTCTAAAGGTTTTTAGCTCGTTAGCGGTTGTATTTAAGGAAATATCTTTGATTCTGATTACGTTGTGATACAAACAACTAAAAACTACGTTTCCAAGTCGTATAGGATTTGTATATTTTAGTTCTTCAGGGAATGTGTGGTAGCACTCGCTTCTCTTATTTTTGAAGCGTAAATGTTGATATTATTGTTTTTAGGAGTTTCTGTAAAGATAAACACAGATCAGATTTAATATTTTAGCGGATTTAGAATTCCTCAAAGGGATTGGTATTGAAATGTCTTCATATTCTTGCAGGGTATTCTAATTTTGTCCTATTCTTTTTTTAATTCCTAAGATCAATATTTTGATTTATTAATCTGAAGCAAAGAAATTCCCTTCGAGTGGTAATCAGGGCTTTTTTGGCTCAGTTAAAATAATTTTAAACTTTGTTTTGCCCTACAAATTATCATTAAACAAGAAAGGAAGCTAACTTCGGTGCACCGATGTTTGTATACCCTTGCAGTTTGAAACTGGATTATTATGAGTTGATTGCTGATGAAATTCAAAACATTTTAAAACCGCAATGTTGCCAACTTCTAACTAAAATTATAATAACCTGCAAGGGTATAATAAAAACTGTAGTAAACTTTTCAACATTTTTAAATTGTCAAAATTTAAATATTTAAATTAAAGACTGATCCGCTGATATTTAATGTAAACAAACACAGAAAAGCTTTCCGAATGTAAATTAATGCATTTTTGTCTTAGTTATGATCGATTCCTCATTCGGTTCTATTAACCAATTACAAACTGCAAGTGTATACAAACTTCGGCTTCCCAAAGTAATGTTCCTTTCTTGTTGATTTTTTAAAATGTTCCCAAAAAATGTTTAGACCTGCTCATAAAATCTTAAGAAATTATGTATAATTTATTATTATTTATTAATTGTTTATTTTTGTCCATTGAAAGTTGATAGGATAAACAAAAATACCAAAATAGAATTTTTAATTATAAATTTTGTATTTATCACATGTAATTTCTTTCTGTGTGCTCGTGACCGAAACCGTTAGAATGAATGCCCCCGTTCAATGGGATCGCGCTCTGCTCTCTCCAAATATGAATATGAAATTTGACGAGCACATTTCCAGATTTCCCAAACAAGGCAGCAAATTGAAATGCCAATGCAACAAAACTAATTTATTTTTATGGCCAGGGGTTAGGGTTTCGGCTTCGGGTTCAGGTTCAGGGATCGAGCGTGATGAATCGATGGAATTGTGCACTTTGGGCGTGCTGCCTCCTTCTCTTTCTTCCCCATTGTGTCCGCTGGTCAGGAGTTTGCACACAGGCGCAGTAGGATCGCTCGAGGGGGTTGGGGTGAGTGGATTTTCGGGATTTTCGCCTCTCACAAGTGCACGAGCGCTCTCACAGCGGGGGTGGGAGTGAGAGCATGAGATTGGCCATGTGCTAGGGTCTGCGCGAGAGAGAAGGAGACAGCACGATCCTCCTTCTAGGAACGAAAAGAAACGAGATATTCAGATGGGCAGCAATAACGGGATAGTGCTGGCACGGGCTTCTAACAGGAAAAAAAGCTAAATGCATTAACAACTAGGTGTGAAAAGTTCTAGGAATACATTTAAATTTTAAAACGAAGGTTGAATTTACTGGCTCTCTAATGTTTGTGTTAAAACGAAATAGATATTGTCCTGGCAGTTTAAAGTAATATATGTATAAGTCTTCTGGGATTTATTTTACCTTCAAAAGTGTTTAGAAGTTCGGCAGGTCAGCTAAGTTATGTAAGTAAGTCTAAAACTAAAACTTGGTCTGAAATGAGGCATAAATGTCGTGTTGTCTAATATTTTGTTCTAAAAAGAAAATACTTTCTAAAGCGCTTGATCTTATCCCATATTAACTGACAAAGAATCTAGCTGTTTTCCAGGACTCCTAGCCAGATCTAGCGGGCAGGCGATCATTGGGCAGCACTAGTCCTTTCCTCCCCTTCCCACTTGTCGCTGTGTTGCCGCCAGATTTGTTGTTGCTCGCCGGGTTTTCGCAGGTACGCCGCTTGCTTGTGTGGGTGCGCGTCCAAAACCAAGGGAGTTCAAAAATCCTGCATCCGAAAACCAGTCTTAATTCTATTTTGGATTCCGAAGCGAGCGGTGCGAAGAGATCGGGAGGAAAACTAACAGGAATACAGAATTAAATCCCAGAAAAATGAGCGCGGAGCGAGAGCGGCGGGAGGAGTCTGGAGGAGCGTCCGGAGGAGCATTCGGAATGGACTTCAGTCAGAAAACTCTTCAGGACTACGAGGTGCTGGCCGTGATGGGCAACGGCTCCTTCGGCACCTGCTACAAGGTGCGCGACAAGAGCACCGGCGAGCTGTTCGCCTGGAAGGGCATGAACTACGACGAGCTGGACGAGGACAAGTGCGAGGCGCTGGTCTCGGAGATCAGCATGCTCCGGCAGCTGCAGCACCCGAACATCGTGCAGTACTACCACCACTTGGTCAACCGGGAGGCCAAGTCCGTGTACATTGTGATGGAGTGCTGTGCCGGCGGCGATCTTGCCCAGATTGTTCAGCGGGCGCGATCCCAGCGCTGCCGGTTCGAGGAGCGCTACATCTGGCGGGTGCTCTTCCAGCTGTGCCGTGCCCTGCAGGTCTGCCACAACAAGATTCCAAATGGAACCATCCTGCATAGGGACATCAAGCCGGCGAACATATTCCTGGACGCCGCCGGCAACGCCAAGCTCGGCGACTTCGGCCTGGCCCGGATGCTGCGGCGGGATCAGAGCTTTGCCGCCTCCTTCGTGGGCACGCCGCACTACATGAGTCCGGAGCTGGTCCGCGGCAGGAAATACGACCGCAAGAGCGACGTGTGGGCCGTGGGCTGCCTGGTGTACGAGATGTGCGCCCTGCGTCCACCTTTCCGGGGACGCGCCTTCGACCAGCTCTCCGAGAAGATCGCCCAGGGCGAGTTCAGCCGGATTCCCGCCGTCTACAGTTCCGATCTGCAGGAGATCATCGCTTTTATGCTGGCCGTTGACCACGAACAGCGTCCTGGCATCGAGGTGATCATCCGGCATCCATTGGTGGTCCGGAATATCTGCGAGCTGGACGGCGAGATGCCGAACCTCGTCGAGGCTGGCGAGGACTTTTACAGGCTGCCCGCTGGCGGCAGACTCTTTGACGGGGAGGAGGAGGAGGAGGAGGACGAGCATGAGGTGCCGCCCGAACTGTCCAGCACTCTGTTCACCGAGCAGTACAGCTTCAACGAGGGCTATGGCCAAAGAAGGCTGAGTGTCACGGGCGTGTTCACCCCGGACCTGAGAAACGAACTCTTCTACTCCGCCAAGCGAAAGATGTTTCCCTCCAAGAAGCTGCAGCTATCGGATCCCGCCCTGTACGAGAGTATTCGGAGAGAGGAGCGCGAGGAGGAGCGGCAGTTGGAGCTGCAGGATGAGCGTCGACGGCGGAAGGAGATGGATAATGTGCGCGAGCAGTTAAGGAGGCCGGAGCAGGAGCAGGAGCAGGATGGGAAGCAGCAGCAGCAGCAGAGGGAGGGCCACAGCAGTCCACGTGCTCTTACCCAAAACATTTTCGATGAGGTTCTGAAGACCCGGCTCCATGCCATTCGCGCCCAGGAGTCACTGCTCCAGCAGAAGCTGGTGGAGCTGCAGACGCGCGAACAGGAGTTGAATCTGGCGGAGAAGCGCGTCCAATCCTTGGAGCGACAGCTGCAAGAGAAGCTGATGGAGCAGCAGCAGCAGCAGGAGAAGCCTTCGTGTCGTTGCAGCCAGCACCCGATGGCGCCACCGATTCCGCCCCGGAAACCGGTCAAGAGCCACCACGACGACACCTATTGCACCATCGAGCTGAACGAGACATCGCCCACGGTGGCCAAAATGAATTTGGCCGCTCTGCCGCCTCCCAAGTCGATGAATACCCTGCGGAAGGTCACCTTCCAGTCGCCCCAGAAGTTTGTCACCTACGGAATTGAGAATGTGCCGCCTCCGGTGTCCAATCCCCCGCCTGCCGCCACTGCTCCAGCTGCTGGTGTGCCCATGCAGATGAGCGTGTCCAGCAACGATTCCGGCGATAGCCAGGCCTCTTCTACCAGGCGCAAGTCCATTTTGTCCCTTTTTGGGCTGAATCGCGGCTCCAAGGCCACTTCCAAGTCCCTGCCAGCGGTGAATCAGGCGCCAAGTGCTATGCCAGCGCGAGTCCAGCGCCCACCATTGGCAGTGAAGCCACCAATCACACAGGAACAACAGCCGGTTGCCAATCCAGCGGTGGCCAATCTCTGGACCAAGGAGCAGAAGAAGCAAGCCTTTGAGCTCCTGGCGGCCATGAATGCGGCGGAAAGGGAGGCGACCGGAGCGACGGGATTACCGGGCGCCGGGGGAGCACGTCGCCAGCACCTGCGGCAGTCGGTGAGGGAGCGGAATTCCACGCTTCAGCGGAATCGCATGCGGCGATCTTTGGTCCTGGCCAGTGGCCACCCGAAGCTAGCAACGCGCGACCAGATGATGATCTAAGGAGGCGAGATTGGGGAGTCCAGGAGCCATGGAAACCATGGAAACTACCCGCGTTGTGATGTGGAATAAGTTCCGAAATATTATATATATATTCCTTTTTTTTTAATACATTTTATTATGTATACTTTTTTTTATGCATATTTTTGCAAGTGTATTATTAGTGTTAAGATTTGTCCTTTTTGCTGCCAAACTTTGTGCAATTTGCCTACTATATTAATTGGATCCTGGAATACAGGGTTTTTATATAAAATAAAAAATATTACAAAAACATTTATTTGTGGTCTTTATTGGGTTTCTCCGATATAGCTTTTATATTTAAATAAATAAATAATTGCAATATATAAGTTCAACTCCTTCCGTTAGGTTCAAATATTGCATTTCAGTGCTGTAAAGTGTCCAAAGAAAAAGCTAGTTTCGATCAAATTTACCAAGATCAAGGGGTAACACATTTTTCATAAAATATTTAATAAGCTAAATACATTTTTGTTTTCAAATATATCAATTATATAATATTTTCATTTTATTATTTATTTTGTTTGAGCTTTTAAAATATTACTTCGAACAAATTTAGCTTTTTTCTAGCTTTTTTCCTGTTATTCAACAGGTGTCACAACTGTTCATTCGCGCCAGCTGACGATGGCGATAGACTGGCGCTATCGATAACCGGTTTGTTACGCAAGCACCGATCTGGTCTGATTTCTTAATTAGATTCTTGTTTTATCACCGCCCTAGTGTGGTTACCCCGCGTTGTTTAGCCAACTGAATTAAATCCAAAGATGTCCGCCCGTCTGCTGCAGGCCACGCGCCAGCTGTGCGCCCAGGGATCGCTGCGATCGTACAGCTCCAAGATCGCCGAAGTGGTGGTGGTGTCCGCCGCCCGCACACCCATCGGCAGCTTCCAGAGCCAGCTGGCGCCGCTGTCGGCGACGCAGCTGGGCGCCAAGGCCATCGAGGCGGCGATTGAGCGGGCCGGAATCGGAAAATCCGATGTCCAGGAGGTGATCATGGGCAATGTGGTGTCCGCCGGCCTGGGACAGGCGCCAGCCCGCCAGGCGGCCATCTTCGCCGGCCTGCCGACCAGCGTGTGCTGCACCACCGTGAACAAAGTGTGCTCGTCTGGCATGAAGGCCGTGATGCTGGGCGCCCAGTCGCTGATGCTGGGCTATGCCGACACCGTGGTCGCCGGCGGCATGGAGTCCATGTCGAATGTGCCCTACTACATGAAGCGTGGTGCCACGCCCTACGGCGGTGTCAACCTCACCGACGGCATCGTCTTCGATGGCCTGTTCGACGTCTATAACAAGTTCCACATGGGCAACTGTGCCGAGAACACGGCCAAGAAGCTGCAGATCACGCGGCAGCAGCAGGATGACTTCGCCGTGGACTCGTACAAGCGTTCGGCGGCGGCGTGGGGCAACAAGGTCTTCCAGGACGAGATTGTGCCCGTGAAGATCCAGTTGAAGCGCAAGCCGGAGGTCACCATTGCCGAGGACGAGGAGTACAAGAGGGTGAACTTTGACAAGTTTGGCCAGCTGGCCACCGTTTTCCAGCGCGAAAACGGCACTGTGACCGCCGGCAATGCCTCCACGCTGAACGATGGCGGAGCCGCCGTCGTCCTGATGACCGCCGAGGCAGCCCAGAAGGCGGGACTCAAGCCCCTGGCCCGAATTGTGGCCTTCCAGGTAGAGTTAGCCAGAAAAATCAAGTGATATTCATCAGGTTTACATATATACTTTTCGTTTGTGTTTCCAGGATGCGGAAACGGATCCCATTGATTTCCCCATTGCCCCGGCCTTGGCTGTGCCCAAGCTACTGAAGCGCGCCGGTGTCCGCAAGGAGGATGTGGCCATGTGGGAAATCAATGAGGCCTTCTCTGTGGTGGTGCTGGCCAATATCAAGACCCTGGACGTGGATCCCGCCAAGGTGAATGTGCACGGCGGTGCTGTGTCCATTGGCCATCCCATTGGCATGTCTGGAGCGCGTTTGGTGGCCCATCTGTCGCATAGCCTGAAGAAGGGCGAGCTGGGATGCGCCTCCATTTGCAATGGCGGCGGTGGCGCCTCCTCCATTCTGCTGGAGAAGCTCTAAGCCCGGAGCCAAGCCCTCCCTCTCTCTCTCTCAACCAGAAATGCATTTATTGTCGACCCATGGTCATGGAAAGTTTTTTTTAATATTTGTTTTAAATCTGTAGATGTCTGTCTGTCCCTTTTCAGCATTTATTGAAATCATGTGATTCGCATAATAAAATTATGAAACAGTGAAGAATTAGGAGAATAAATTGGTGTTATTGCGAGATGGTGAGATTAGGCATTTGGTTTTGGGATAGATTAGATTTGTGCTTGCTTGAAAAACAAAATACTTGCAAGTTGTGAGGGTTTGTTGGGAGTACAAACCACAAAATCTACACAAAAGTTGCATAGTGAGCATTTCAAGAACAAAACGTACAAGTTTTTGCAAACAGCTTTAGAAATTCAATTTGTTTTCTCATATTTTAGTAAGACTGCTCCCTGAGGATTACAAAAAACAATACACAACGCTAAAATCTCCGCAATTCTTCGGAAGAAAAGAACATACGAATTCTTTAAACAATTTTATTTAATGAATTTCTAACTAGCTGCTATCCTCCTGCCCTTGGGTTTACGCCTGCTCGTCTTGCGCCCAAGACTTCCCAGACGAAGATGAACAGCGAACCGAGGTAGAGTCCGCCGACTAGGAGGTAGACCGCAAGGAGATCCGGCAGCTGGATGCGCTTCTCCCGGTAGAGGAAGCGACTGCGGAAATACCGCTCGCTAGCCACCTGGCCAGCCCAGTGGTGGACCAGGCCCACCGACCTAATGGACATGACCAGGTGGTCGAGGTGGGCCGCCAGATGCGAGTGCTTCTGCAGGTAGATGGCCAGCTGTTGCTCCAGCACGTGCTGCTGGATCATGTGATAGGATCCCGCTCGATGGCCCCTCTGGGTCAGATGCAGCAGGGCGTCCTGGGAGAGCAGGCCGAAGATAAGGGGATGCGAGCCAGCGGAGCAGCGATCCAGCTGGCGCAGTACCTCCTCCTCCCGTTCGGAGGCAACCACCACGGATCCACCAAGGCCCAGGAGCTCCTGCAGGCTGGCCACCTGCCGCAGATCCTCGAACGTGGAGCGACTCATCACCGCCGCATAGCCGCCGTCGGCCAGCTCCTGCAGAGTGTCCGGCAGGCGTTGGTGGAGATGGTAGCGCAGGATGAGGAACAGCAGGGCGGAGTACATGGCGCGCACGATGAGGCCGAAGCACAGCCAGCTGGCGAAGAGGAACTGCAGCGACAGCGACGGACGCTCCGGCGGATCGATGGGCAGCCCCAGAGCAGCGGCGTAGACCGTCAGGAGGAGTGCCACCCGGTCGCCAGCCCCTCGTCCCTGGAGCACCACCATGCCCGAGATGCTCACGAAGCTGGCCAGCAGGCAGAGCCAGGTGAGTGCCTGGAACGGGAAGGCCCAGATCTCCCAACTCGTCAGGTTGTGGGCATTAAGGAGCAGGCAGCCCACCAAGCGGTTGGAGTAGTGCGGGAACACCGGCGTCAGGTTGCCGGAGTACTGGATGTGCTTCCTCACATAGCCAATGGCCAGGTGCGCCGCTGTGGGTCGTCCCTCCCCCTGAAACCGCTGAAGCATCTGCCGCTCCGTCCAGGTCCAGTGATTCCTCTGCTGCTCCTGCAAGCCATCGAAGCGGATGCTGAAGTTCATTCTGCGGGATAACTCCTGCAGCAGCTGTCCCTCCAGACCCACCAGTGTCTGTCGCGGCCCGTCCTGCTGCAGCTCGAAGAAGGGGGCCACTGGCCGCGCCAGGACCACCAAAGGACACCCGTTGAGGTTGTGCAACTTGGAGGGAAAGTAGTCGCGGTGCTGCCAGGACTCGCCCAGGAAGCGATTGATTCTTGCCGGCCGGGGGTGGGTGTCGCTGCAGCGATCGGGCTCGTAGGGGAAGTAGGTGTGGAGCAGCACCTGGCCGCCGGAGCTCTGGGTCATCACGTTGCAGTTGAGCAGCTGGTGGCGCCAGCAATACGCAAAGACGCCCTGCATGTCCTGCGGTATGAGGGCATCCCGCTGCTGCAGGAATATGAAGTAGTACTCGCTGCCGTCCGACTGCGCAGTGTACGTGTGGATCTCGATGTCCCTGAAAAGGCAGAGAAAATAAACATATTTTTGACCAAGTCCAGGAGCTAAATTAAGGGCAAATCTTTGGGAAGTCTTAGGAATCGCCTGGAGCTTTTATATCTCTAGGGTAAGACATACAGCAACGCATCCAACGAGTCGACCAGCAGCAGGTTGTGCGTCCTCGGCCCTTCGATCCTTCGACGCGGCCGCCCGGACTCCACCAGCACCAGCTGTATGATCATCGTGTCCACGCTCTCGTACAGCAGCTGCATAATGGTACGGTAGAAGTTCATCGGACTGGGCCGCCGGCAGGAGAGGATCACGATGAAGGCGGGCGCTATGCGTTGGTAAAAGTCCTCGACGAAGATGCGCAGCGCCTGCGCCACGTGCTGGTTGATGGCCGCCGCCTGCGTCTGGGCGCCGATGTACTTCATCGACTCGAACTGCAGCAGGCTGGTCACGTTCATCTCCGTCCCGTCTGAAGAGTACTGCCAGACGGTCACTGCCTAATCCTAATTCCCGCTGCGAACCATGTTTGCATCTCATTAGCCGCGTCGCATCGATTAGGCCAAGGACAAGTCAAACAGAAACCATTGTGGGTCACGTCACGTCACGCACCAAGGTGGACAGCTCATCGCAGTGCTGGGCTAGTACTTGGATAGTTGTACCTAGAAATTCTAGTTTGTTATTAAAAAATGTACATTTCCTAAGTTCTTGAGGATTTCTTAAAAATATTTTCTTGAGTTTTATAACCTAAAGTTGTTGCAATTATGGTTTTGAAATAGTACCAGTCGCTGTGCTGGGCAAGAACCTGGATAGTTGTTCCTAGACAGTTGTACCTAGCGGTAGTATGTGTTGCTTTGTTTTTAGAGAATATTTAACGGTATCTTAAATATTGTTATATCGTAAGCTTATTGCAATAATGGATTTAAAGTTCATTTATATTTCTTTTAGTTATTTATATATTCCATTTTTGTATACAAAGTTATTAAATTAATGAAGTTAAGAAATATCTAGTACTATGTAATGGTGACCAAATAAAATGGTCTCAAAATGTATATATTTTATTGAATTTCAAATGATATTACTTGTATTATTTTTTGGGTAAAAAATCCCTTTTGATCTGTACCCTTATCTGTATCCTTGCCCATCACTGCTCACCCATTAACGCACATCTGGTCCTTATGACTGACCATAAATAGATCCAATAGTCCCACCTTTATATTACCTATATAAGGTGGTGGTGGTTATGGCTCGACCTTAACTGATGTCGATAATCGTATATTGTTATAGCTTCATTGGGTGTGCTCTCCTATTTATAAGGTGGTGGAAATGCTTCATTGATTGATGTGGTCACGAATTTCCCACTTCATTCTCTACACTGAACTAATTATTATATAACGTAAGAGTTTCTATCATATAATAGAACTTGAAATGAATTTCTGTGATATCAAGGATAGCAAAGATTTGTATTCGCCTAAAATGCAGCCAAAAAACTAGCCAAAACATGTTAGAAATATAGCATTGCATACTTTTGGGTGGCCTTTAAAATCATTTAAAACCTAATTTAGATTAAAATTAATAAAAATGGTAAATAAAAAATAGAAAACACACAAATCTTTCTTTATTTAAGAAAACTACAATCATATTGAAGTTTAATTGGGGTTTTGAGTGGAGGGACTTCTGACTTCCTCATGCTAGGCTTTCTTACATTCATCCGCAAAGTCCTAATCAACCTCAATTCTTGTTTGCCTTTAATTAGTGCAATCTCCGTCAGGATCTTGGGGCCTTGAAGGACCGAAGCCCAGTCCAAAGCCAAGAAGTCCTCTCACAGTCAAGCCTCCAACGGCACCATGAATAGCAACAGCAGCTCCAGCAGGATTTCGGGAGACACCGCGGCTATTTACAGCAGCTACGTGGAGCACTCGCGGATCGACATGCAGGCGGAGGACGCCAACGTGTATGTGGCCCGGGCCCTCCGGCTGGTCATCGAGAATGTGCTCGCCCAGCTAAGCGCCACGCTGGTGGTGACCATCTCCTCGCGCCATGTGGGCACCGCCCAGTGGTTCGAGTACATGATGAACAACCTGGTCGACTCGTGGCGGATGACGGCCGTCCAGCTGCTGCGATTCCGGCCAGATTCGGTGCACATCCTAGTGCCGGGGCGGAAGCGGGTCAACCTGCTCCTGGTGGACTCCTATGAGGGATTGCTGTGAGTCGCGCAGCATCCAACGCAAAAGAGAGACTTACACTAATCCGTGACTCCCCGCAGGGACACCAACATAACGACGGAGAATGCTGACTTTGACGATCCGGACTACTACTTCATCTTCCTGCAGGCGCGAGATCACTTGATTCCCGAGGAGCTGCGTCTGATCCTGAACCACTGCCTGGCCAACTTTTGGCTGCACTGCAACGTTATGGTCCAGACCGCCGAAGTGGACGTCCTGGTGTACACCTACTATCCCTATACGGCGGCCAGATGCCAGGAGGCGCATCCAGAGCTGGTTAATCGCTTCGGTGGCCGCCGCTGGCTAACGAACTCCTCCATGTTTCCGGACAAGCTGCGCCAAATGCACGGCTGTCCTCTGACCGTGCTCACGTGGCACTTGCCGCCGTTTGTGGAACTTGACATGGATGCCGAATTCGGAGTAGTCCGGTCTGGAGGCTTCGAGATGCAGCTGGTGCGCCACCTGGCCCGTCGGATGAACTTCAGCATAGAGCTGGCCAATCTCCAGCTGTTGCGACCGGAGGCCTATCGTCTGGCAGATGGAGCCAACGATGGACCCATAGAGCGGGTGAGTATACTAGGATTGCGTGCAGTCTTCTTTGGTAGAGAATGGAAATTTTTTAGTGTTTATAGTTCTTTATTAATATATGTTTTTATCGTAAAGTCTACAGTTACTATACGTTTTTTTTATGAGAGTTTTTAAAAGACTTTTTCAAGATTTTTAGAAGAGTTTTTGGTATATGAGTTTCAAATATTTTTAGAGAGTTTTTGAAAAGATTACAAGAAGACTTTTTAAAAGGCTTATAAAGAGTTCTAATAGAGTTTTTAGGGTACATTTTTAAAAGGTTTACAGAGACAGGCTTTTGAGAGAGGTTTTAGATACAGGTTTCAGACAGAGCTTCCTGAGAGAGGATTCTGAGAGAGGTTTCTAATAGAGGTTTCTAATAGAAAGAAAGTACGTTTTTGAGAGATGTTTCAGATACATTCAGAAAGAACTTCCTGAGAGATGTTTCTGGGAGAGGATTCTGAGTTACGTTTTTGAAAGAGGTTTCTGAGAGAGAATTTATATACAGAAAAAACCTGTTTTTCAAAGATTTCCAAAATAAAGAAAAGTTAAAAATAAGAGATTTCAAATACAAGTGTCTGAAATATGTTTCTAAAAAAGTTATTTCAGCTGCAGGGGTTCAAGAGAGGTTACTTAGAGAAGTTTCTGAGAGAAATTTCTAAAAGAGAAGTTTCTGAAAGATTCCAAAAACAGTTTTTACATACAGGTTTCGGAGAGGTTTATGAAAAAGGTTTTAAAGAGAAGTTTTTGAAAGAAGACAGGTGTGGTATTAATAAAAAATGAGACAGAGTTTTAGAATGTTTTTATGTATTTAACCTAATTTTATGAAAATCTTAGACAGTTTTTTGGGAGCTTTCAGGAAATTTTATCCGAAATTAACCGTTGAAGAGAAGAACCGAAGAAGAAGGAAAACTTTTTCAAATTCAAGAGATATGCATTATTTTTTTGTATTGTATTTACCAAAGACAAACTCTTGTCCAGTTTTGAAATAATTTTCAAGAGGGTTTTGAACTCTCCGCTGAAGACATTTTTTGTTGATTAGAAGATATTTCATTTTTTGACAGCTGCTGCATCGCCGTGCCAACCTGAGCATGGGCTACTTCCGGAAGACGGCGCGCAGGAACCAACTGTTGACCACGCCCATGTCGTACTACTCCGCCAACCTGGTGGCCGTGCTCCAGCTGGAGCGCTATCGCCTGGGCTCTCTCGCCCTGCTGGTGTTTCCCTTCGAGCTGCCCGTGTGGCTGATGCTGCTCCTCGCCCTTGTCATTCACCTGGGTCTCTATCTGCCCTGCCGGCGGCGACGGCGTGGGCGGAGGCGGAGGAATGTGGCGGGTGGAGCAAGAGAAGCCGATGGCGGAGGACTACAGATTCTGGGGCTACTCCTGGGCGCCGCTCTGGCCCGACTGCCACGCGCCTGGCGGCACCGCCTCATCGCCGCCCATTGGCTGTGGGCCAGCATACCGCTGAGGATCTGCTACCAGTCGCTGCTGTTCCACCTCATCCGCCTGCAGCTGTACAGCACGCCGTCCTTTTCGCTGGAACAGCTGCTAGCGGAGGGCTTCCAGGGCATATGTACGGCGAACACGCGGCGGATGCTCCTCGAGATGCCGCAGCTGGCCGGCAGCCCGGACAGCATCCACGGCTTGGACACGCCCTTCGACTGGGCCGTGCTAGAGGCACTGCAGAGGAACACCAACCGCAAAATCTTCGCCGTGGCCAACCATGACGTGGCCATGTCCTTTCTGCATTCCAGCAGCCACCCCAACGCCTATCATGTGGTCAGGCAGCCGGTGAACGTGGAGTACACTGGCATCTATATGCCCAAGCATTCGTATCTCTACGAGAAGGTGGACGAGATTGTGCGACGGCTGGACGCCGGTGGCTTCATCCATGCCTGGCGCCGCGCCTCCTTTGTGGCCCACCGGCGGGAGGTGGTGCAGCAGACCAGCCGGCGGTACATTAACCATGCGAAGCTATCTGGGATTTACATGGTCATGGCGGCGATGTACACCCTCGCCGGTGTAGTGTTTGCCTTGGAACTGCTGTTCCAGCGGTGCAACTGGACTTGGACGTGGGTTGGGGCATCACAAACTTTTTAGCCTTACAAATTTTGTTGTTTATAGTATTGGAATATGATTTATAACTTATAACTTGATGGGCAGGGAACCTACCTACCAAATTTTGTAGCTCTGGCTCTTGTAGTTTCTGAGATAGAGGGGTTTCTCTGGACAAACGGACAAAAGGACAGTTGTCTAAATTGACTCGACTGGCGGCAGGGCTGCCACAGAGGTTGCTTTTTATTCAAAAAATAATAGAGAGCTGTTTTAATATATGAAATGGACTCTCTAGGAACTTAATGCCAATGCTTTACTTTTTGGGTGTCTGTCTGGCATTCTCAAATCTCCCAGCTAGTAAATCGAAGGCTTTCCCGATTTTTACTTATTCTATAATTGTTTTTAGAGCCATATTGATGCGAGTTTTGTGACCTATTTGCGGGGACCTTGCTCGACCAGGTCATTAATCACATTAAAAACTTTGGCCGGACCATTAGCAGACAAGTTACACAAAACTGATACTAACGATCCCTTAGTAAGTGTTATGTGTCCTTTCCACCCGGAAGCCAGGAAAGTCAGAGACTGGGCTCGTCATTAGCCGGCGGGCAGCCCAGGATGAACATTAGCGCGCTGCTCGACTCGTACTACGACTTATCCGGCGAGCAGATGAACCACATCAACGAGGTGGTGGCCCGGGCCCTGCTCCATGTGGTGCACCATTATATACTCAGCGTGACGCCGTCGCTGGTGCTGACCCTGTGCTGCCGGAGCGAGCATACGTGCAACTTTTACAACGAGATGATGAACACCCTGTTTCGGGAGTGGGGCCTGGCCCCGGTCCAGATCGTCAATGTGGAGCGAGGCGTGCCCTGGCATCCGGTGGCTGGTCGGCGGCACTTCAACGTCATCTTCACGGACTCCTTTGCGGCCTTCTCGGAGATCCGCATGGAGTATTATGCCCGGGAGTACAACTACAACGAGCACTACTTCATCTTCCTGCAGGCCCGCGACCGCCTGCTCCAGGGCGAGATGCGGCTGATCTTCGACTATTGCTGGCGCTATCAGCTCATCCACTGCAGTGTCCAGGTGCAGAAATCCAACGGGGACATCCTCTTCTACAGCTACTATCCGTTCGGGGAGCGGGGATGTGCGGACATGGAGCCACAGCTGATCAATCGCTACAATGGGAGCACTTTGGTGGAACCGGAGATCTTTCCGCGGAAGCTGCGCAATTTCTATGGCTGCCCGGTGAGGTGCGCCCTGTGGAATTCACCGCCCTTCCTGCGGCTGGCGGGGAGGGATGTCCTGTCGGTGACCGGTGGCTATGAGGGGCGCCTGCTGCTGGCCCTCGCCGAGAAGATGAACTTCAGCATAGCCGTGCGCCCGATTCAGGCGAATGTAAGGGATGGCGCCCTGGAGATGGTGAGTTTCTCAGGAAACCGAAATCTGTTCTCTGTACTCAAGAGCCCCTCATCTTTTTCAGCTGCAGCGCGGCGAGGCGGACTTGACCCTGGGCGGGATCCGGCAGACAGTGGGCCGGAGTCTGGTGGCCACATCGACACACAACTACCATCAAACCCGTGAGGTTTTCGGCGTGCTGGCCTCCAGCTACGAGCTGAGCTCCTCGGCCATCCTGCTCTACCCGTACCGCCTGAAGATCTGGATGGGCATCCTCGGCGTGGTCGCCCTCTCGGCGCTCCTACAGCTGGCTGTGGACCGGCTGCTGCGAGAGCATGGGAAGACGACGGGTGCGACGCCACTGGGAGCACGTTCCTGGCTCAATTTGGAGCTCATATTCGTGGGCATGCCGCTAATGGATACCCCGAGGAGCCACA
Source organism: Drosophila orosa (assembly GCA_018904745.1). NCBI lineage: Eukaryota > Metazoa > Arthropoda > Insecta > Diptera > Drosophilidae > Drosophila > Drosophila orosa. Next base: position 24,317 of record JAEIIH010032732.1, read on the forward strand.
CTGCCCGGCTCTACTGCCTGATGCTGATGATGTACACGCTGATCATCCGGACCATCTACCAGGGCCTGCTCTACCATCTGATCCGCACCCACCAGCTAAACCGGTGGCCACAGACCATCGAATCGCTGGTGGAGCGCAATTACACGGTGGTGCTGACGCCCATTGTCCTCGAGGCGCTGGAGGAGATCCCCAGCGTTCAGCATATGAAGTTTCACCTGCTGGAGGACATCGATTCCGAGCTGGAACCCATGTACTTCCTGGAGGCGAATCATCGGCTGCGCCAGCACGTGACCGCCTCTGCCCTGGACGTCTTCATCCACTTCAATCGCCTGAGCGCCGAGCGGGTTCATCGGCAAGGCGGCAGCGCGGCGGGAACGGGGGCCCACTTCGAGATCGTGCCGGAGGACATCATCAACATGCAGCTGACCATGTACCTGGCGAAGCACTCCTTCCTCATCGACCAGCTGAACGAGGAGATCATGTGGATGCGGTCTGTGGGCCTCCTCGCCGTGTGGTCCAGGTGGGAGTTGGTGGAGACCTATATGCGCAGCGAGCAGAGCTACCAGATCTTGGGCCTCGTCGAGCTCTATGCCATCTTCCTTATGGTCCTCATTGGACTGCTCCTCAGCCTCGTCGTCTTTCTCTGCGAGCTGCTCTCCCAGCGTTTCCGGCTCCTAAGGAGGCTCTTCTCCTAGCAGTCAACCTTGACTTCATCAGTTGGCGGCAAGTTTACCCCTAGGTTTATTTTTTAACATCTAAAATTTCCTCTTTTTAGACATACGAATTATATTAAATTTTTTTTTTTTTGTAAACTTATAAGTGCAAAATAATAATTAACAAAAATAAATTTGTATACCTCACGAAAAGTACATATTACATCCCTATAATACAAAGTAAATAAAAATTAACAAAAATAAATTTTTATACCCCACGGAAAGTACATAATTACATCCTTATCTTTTTTCACAGTGAAGGAGTCATCTCCGACCCTATAAAGTATATATATTCTTGATTACCATCAACAGCCGAGCCGATCTAGCAATGCCAGTCTGTCCGTCCAACAATACGCGAACTAGTCCCTCAGTTTTGAACCTATCTGAATGTCTTCTATATACTCTCACTACTATATAAGTCGGAACGAGCCGGATCGGACGACTATATC